>JASGXE010020999.1:0-10382 GCA_030068105.1 Sinentomon sp. SZTP_YWyxl
GAAATTGTGTTGTCTGGTGAACAAAGCCCCAACATGCAATAACGGTAAGTGTTTGCCTTTAAAGTAAAAGCTATAGTAAAAGCATTCGTCAACGGCGTGGGAACCTAACTGAGACCTTGAAAGTTGAAAATACATGAAATAGGCCTATGGCCAAGTGGTTGTGCGTTTAATTTGGGACAAATTGCAAAATGTTCTGAAAGCTATTGCCGCAAAATCGTTCCATTTCAGCAACTTCCAAACTTGCCAATGTTGAGATTTCAGCCTTCATTCATTTGACTGAAACCAGAATGTTGTGTTTTATTGCTGCACTGCAGAAAAAGTTGGCGTGCTCGAGATCATTAGAGTCCTTAGTGCTGCAAGATCCTTAGAATCTTTAAAGATCCAAGGACAACGATTGTTAATTCTTGGAATACCTGTTGATCAAAGATCCTTTAGAATTCTCAGAATCCTCAGAATCATTGGCGATCGAAGATTCATCGAATCCTTTGGGATCCAATGTTCTTGGAATCCTTAGAATCCTTATGTCCGGTTGCACCAACGTGGATCAAGCTTTGATCTCGGATCAAGCTCTGATCCTGGATCAGGCAATGTTAAAACACTATGCTTGATCTCGGATCAGTGTTTGATCCGAGATCAATGCTTGATCCTTGTTGGTGCAACTGGGCATTAGTGATCCAAGATCCTAGGATTCCACAGTGATCCAAGATCCTTATAAGATCCGAGAACAAAAATCGCTTTTACACAGCAGTGCATCGTCATCAATAATTCAAATTCATCTTTACATGTGAACAGCCGACACATGTTATGTTGAGGAATGACGGACGGTGTGGAATGTTTGAATTGCAAAAGGTCATCACAAATGCTTTTCTGATTCTTCCTTTTGAAGGTATTTAAAATCAACTTGCTTGCACCGGACTCACTTACTGACGACGTTAAATAATCTATTGGACACTTCCACACCTCTTGCAGCCTTTAAAATTTGGTAGGCCTAACAGGACAGCGTGTCACCGGTGAGAACATGAAAAATCTTATGCTTTTTTGCCCGTCAGAGTGGTGATTTTGGAGTTTGGAAAAACTTTATCAACCTCAACCTCAAACAAACTTTATCAACAACTTTATCAACTTTTTGACGACCCAAGTGAATTGTGATTTTTGGGAACCCACTCTCATATAATTGAATAACCATGCTCTCATGGAACTTGGGGAAGCGCTTGGAAAAATTTATGCCCACAAAGCAAAAAACTATATTGAAGAAATGCAGGTTTTGGGACGAAAGTGGAACCATTTGCGGTCGCCGTGAAGCAGCTGCAGAGGAATAATGAACACATCAAATTTCGGACAGCCAGAACTGGGTCAATCAAATTGCACAGGGCCCTGCGGAAACGGCTTAACGCGAGCATGGACGCGAGGGAGAGTGTTGAAGAAATTACAAGACGACAAAATGCACCTTTTAAAGATTTGTCCTGATCATGCTGGAAATCAAATGGCATACTTTTGGACGTCCAGTCAACCGGCACACTGTACAAATATCGGCCAAAGACTAGGCCCTCAGGCCTCGTACAGGGTGGCCCATAAAAAACTACACTTAAACTATGATGACAAATATGGATGATTAAAGCTGTTTTTAATTTCGGATAACTGCTCAGACAAGCTGTGGGAGAGCGTATCGTACAACGATAGCTTCGGTAAAATGCTGCTCATCTGCTTGGAGACATTTGTACAGCCGGTTTTTCAGCTTGGCGAAAATTACTGCGAGCGTTGGCTTGATATGGCATGGATAACTGCAAGTGTTTTTGCCGAAATTCCGGGATGGAGGGGGCATCCGGCGGCCGGATGATGACCTGGAAATCCGTTGTGGGTGGAGTGGTTTTTGAATGAATTCACCAACTCTTTCGAGTCCAGGAAACGAAAATTTGCTGGACAACTTGGCCGCT
Organism: Sinentomon sp. SZTP_YWyxl; assembly: GCA_030068105.1. Classification (NCBI taxonomy): domain Eukaryota; kingdom Metazoa; phylum Arthropoda; class Protura; order Sinentomata; family Sinentomidae; genus Sinentomon; species Sinentomon sp. SZTP_YWyxl. The sequence continues at coordinate 1,935 of JASGXE010020999.1, forward strand.
GAGATGCACGTGGCATTCGCCATTAAATTTTCAATTATCTGGGTCCTGGCATCCTCGGGTGCGAATCTGGTCGCAGAAAGAGAAATCAGTTGAGGCCAGAGCTTGATGCATATGAATTTTGTAAGAAAAAACTCCTGCCTGGTGCAGGATCCGCTCCAAGCTACCCTTGACACGCCCATTTCCTGCGACATTCTCCTGATGCGTTTTTTCGGATGGATCTCAACCGGCCGGATCGCTTCGATAACTGTTTCCTCCGTTACTCGAGATGGCCGGCCAGATCGGCCAGGATTCTGATTTTGGACGGACCCAACGGTTCGCAAGTTTGCCAGAAGACTCAGCACTGTGTGGTTTGCTGGGGGAGACTTTTGGAATTGCTGCTGGAAAGCAGCTTGAGCAACAGCAATGCTGGGTCTGCCATTCCGCCCTTTGCCGAAACTGCGACAGCAGTGTTCGACCACGAATGCTCTCTCAGTATCACTGAACCATTGTTCGTCAAGGAAACGAGCAACTAAACACTTCAGTAAAAGTCAGCTCTGAATGGAAGATCTAAAAAACAAACGAAAAGCACATTAGAACATTGTAATGCAATTTTACATCAAACTTTCGGTGTAGTTTTTTTGGCCACCCTGTACAGAGTGTGGCAAAAGTAACCGAACACCTAAATCTCTCATGTCCGCAGGTGACCTGAGTTGTGGCACGGTGGGGCCTATCAGCCCAGAAACGCCTTGGGATGTGCTTCCTTATTACGATAACAAACCTCAACCGACCAGAGAGATCAAAAACTTTAAAGTGTCTCTTCCGGTGTCGCTAAACGAGATAGTAGTGTTGTTCTGCCCAGTAATAAGGCTTGCCAATCATTTAGAGTATGCTAGGTTGGTAAGTTTAGGTTAGGTCGGGCTTGATTTAGCTAAGTTAGGCTAGGCTAACATTACCCAACGTGGGAGTGAGGGAGGGATTGACCGTCCAACACCTGTATCAGACACCAACCCAGCTTCACAAACAACTCAATACCAACAGCCTCCATTTGAGCACCTGTCAAACGCCAGACCCAGTCATAAGTTACCACACAAGGAAACCCACCCCAATGAGCCAGTTTTTCTTGGCTGACAGGCTCCGGCATCCCACAACTCCTCGCGGCTGTTGAAAATTTGTTATGCAGGTGTTCGGTTACTTTTTCCACACCCTGTATCACACCCTGTACCACACCCAGGTACCACACCCTGTATTATTTGCCATCAATATAAAATCCTGATTATCTTTTTCAAGTTCACTGGTTCGGTACTCTTTCACGCCCAGCCCAGGGGTCTGGTTATAGGCTGCAAAATTAATTAATACGTTATGTTTATTGGCCTGAGGCTTACATTTTCAGGGAATTTTCGTAAACAAGTCAGTACTATTGCCGTATTTAGTATAGGTACCTTCATATGGTTACTCCGTTCCATAATACCCAACAGCAATTCTGTTCCGCAATAGGCCCCAAAAACAAAACTGGAGGAACACCGCCATCAGTCGCATTGTTCAGATTTTTGTTGCCTTTTTATGAACCTATATTCTGAAGAGATTTGTGGGAATTTTTTATCCACGTGAAAGGATCGTGGTCGAAAGTGCTGCCTATGCATAAGCCAATGCTAGTTTACGAAAATGAAAAAATTTTCCAAGCCTAACTCCACTCGGCTTGTACTTGCAGTCGTAATAATTGTTTTCAATCTGTTTTTCGCCGGCTGGTCGTTTTCGTTTGGTTGGGGGGTCTGTGGTTCTTGCCTTTCTGCCTTTTCTCCCCCCTTTGACGGCTAAATTCAAGGTCAACGCTGAAGTGGCTGCGTTTGCGGTTACGATAAACTGACCGTCCTCAAGATAGACCAAGTAGATGCATACAATTTAAATTAAAGACGCTGTTGGCGGTGGAATTCGCAGTTGATTATTGAGCTTGCTTGTGCTCGTGAGGTGGTGTCTCTGTTCGGCAGATCACCCTTGCAACTCACCGTCAGGTTCAACTCAATAGCCAATTCAATGAATTGGCTATTGAGTTGATTGGAAGAGAGCCCATATTTCCCCGATTCCCAAAAAAGGAGGTAACATTGCAAAACCTGAAGGCTATCGCCCGATTTCACTCACTTGCATTGCCTCAAAGCTATTCGAACGGATTCTTTGCATTGAAATTACATCATTCCTAGACAGCATGCATTTTTTCCACCCCAATCAATTTGGGTTCCGCCGGAATCGCTCTTGTGAAACCCAGGCTCTCCTTTTCACTCATGACGTAGCGTGTTCGCTGGATAAAGGACTCCCAGTTGACGCCGTATTTTTGGACTTAGTTAAGGCTTTTGATATGGTTTCCCACGCAGGCTTAATTTCTAAACTCATTGCTCTGCAATTTCCCGCCAAACTTCTTGAATTAGTAAAGTCTTTTCTGACTGGCCGCTCTCTGCAAGTTGTTCTTCAGGAATCAACCTCCACTCCTTTTCCCGTCACAGCAGGTGTCCCGCAAGGTAGTGTGATCGGCCCTTTGCTTTTTTTGGTTTACATAAACGATATTTCTCTGGGTATATCATCGCCTATCCGTTTATTTGCTGATGACATTGTCATTTACAGACCCATTTTCAGTGCGGACGACTGCCACTCCTTGAGTTCTGACCTTGTACTCATAGCTGGCTGGTGTGCCGCAAATGCTATGACAATCAACGCAAATAAATCATTCGCAATGCGTTTTGGCCATTCTAAATTGCTCCTTCCTCAGCCTGCTTATCATATTGGGTCATCTCCCCTTCACCTAAAAAATGAGACTAAATATTTAGGAATAACGTTTTCAAGCAACCTTTCATGGAACTCACACATTTCTGCAACCATTCGGAAAGCCAGCTCCACCCTCGGCTGTGTACACCGTAACCTTAGAGGAGCCCCAGTTGAGGTTAAAAAACGAGCCTATGTTTCTTTAGTTCTCCCTATCCTGGAGTATGCTAGTGGTGTCTGGGATCCCGTTAAAGCTTGCGAAATCGCGTCAATAGAGAAAGTCCAACGCAGGGCAGCCAGAATTATTGCTGGTAAGTTCGATCGTTTTTGCAGTGTGTCTTCAATACTAAAAGATCTAGACCTAGTTCCCCTTTCAATTCGGCGTCGTGAGCATCGCTTGCGACTGCTGAGTGGATTTATTACTGATGATATAGACTCAACCCTTCCTCTTGGCTTCTTTGTCAAACCAGTGCAGCGCCGGACTGACAACGGCATGTCTCTTATGATGCCTCGTTCAAGAAGTAATATACTTCAGAATTCCTTTTTTCCGAGATCGGCCTTAGACTGGAATAACCTTCCTAGATCATCTCGAATTTTGACGAATGCGTCAGCGTTTCACGCACACCAGCCAGCCTCCTATAGTTAGCCTTTTCGTCTTCTATTTGTTTGCGTTTTGTATGTTTGACCAATTTTGACTCTGGACTATGTCCGCGATTTGTAAATGTGTTTCTTCGTTTCTTTCCGTTTACACCAGTGCCAATTCTTTCGCCTGGTAACTTTTGCAATTAAACAATTAAACAATGAATAGATTTGTGTTACGAAAATTTCATTTCTATGCACAACGCTTACCTATTCCTTTTTTCCTTTAGAGATGCATCCGTGTGTTGAATTGAATGTTGACTTGAAACATAGGATTTGTGGCAATGTGGAATACGAGCGATGACAGCGTTTTCTGCGGATGCATATGTTCAGTATGATTCACAAAAAGCACTGGTTTCAAAGCAAGAGTTTCGGCCACAGTTCGTTCGTCATATCGAGGAAAAGCAGCACATACAAGACCAAAGCGCGGCGAAAAAGCACATTTTCGTGCGGGTCTGGTGCCCTTTTTCTGCTCATCGTGGTCATGGAACAACAAATAGATAGCTTACCACAAACTTCGGCCGCATAGCTTTTAAAATTTTGTCACCTTTTACAAAACATGATGTTCCCAGTGGGTACCTACATTCATGTTGAACAAAAAAGTAGGCATACAAATGCTTATTCCTCAAGCCCATATACGAATCGAAAGTGACCCTCCGGATACAAAATTTGCTCCGGAATCCTAATTTATTTTGTTTGGACTTCCAGCCCCAAACCCCTAAAATGCACTTTTCTGGGGTCAATTTTTCGTTTCGCTGCAGTATGGGCACACATTGCTACCATATTTCCCATTTTGCCCATTTTCCCATCCGCGTGCGTTCTCCGCTGAAGAAATTCAAAAACGTTGATTTCTCTTCCCCAAGAAACGCATATAGTTGTGCCTTGAAACGGGACTGCACAAATTTCCTCTGTTTAGAAAAAACATCTGGAAACCGAATAGAAAGAAATGAGCCAAAACAGGGAAGCACGAACTTTGTCCACAGAAAAAAAATATTATAAATTTGATGTTTTTATCATATTTTGTGCTCTGAAACTTTTTCTACGAAGGGCGCGCAATAAACAATGAGAATTGCACCGAAATTATCGTTTGAAATGAATTTTTCCACTTTGGCATCAAAGTTTGATTCGTTTTAATGTGCTTGGGTGATTTTTTAGAAAAATGCCCTGCACATTTTTTGATTTTATGGCCAAAAAAGCATTTTTATGCCATTTCAAAAAAGCATCAAGCAGATGCAAGACAGCCGATTTGACAGGTGTGAAAAGATGGGTAACAAGAAGTTTCTAAGCCAAGTTTTGAGACACAAGAACCGGCACCCAAATGAGTAACTTTTACTACAAACTTTACACCCATATATCTGCACAGTTGTCGCAAGAACATGATTTTGGCGCTCCCGTGATTTGGTATGGCGGCACAAGTCTTTTCTCAATTCCATGCACTTGGAAAATTGAGTTCCATGCACCTGGCTTATTGAATCATACCCATATCCCTCATGTTTTTAAAATTGCCATGGCATGCGAAGTCTGCATCGGAAAAGCCTCAAATTCACCAAAACACCAAAAAGCGAATCAAAGTTTGATGCCAAAGTGGAGAAACTCATTTCAAATGCATATTTCCGTGCAATTCTCATTATTTATTGGGTGCCCCTCGTATTATAATTTTACACCTGCGAACGCCTTATGGCATGTGGCAGGGGGAGTTCTTGCATGCGCAGTGTTATACTGTGGGGTTTAACTGAGATATTGCGGTGGGGTACCGACATACAGTGGTCAGTGCAACTGACCCAGCACCCCACATCGCTCCAGGCCTCCAGGCCGACCGCAGCCATTCCGGCCAACCCGCAGGATGACCGGACAGCACGATAAGGAAATTGTGTGGCTTCTGTGTGTTTGCCTCTCATGGACTGGAACTAGGTGTTCTTTAACGTGCAAAGTGTGATGCTGCCCACGGGACCTCCTGCTTATCGTCTCATCCGAAGGAGACGAGGGACTTGGCCACCAAGCCCAGCAGCACAACCTGGGGTACAAGGGTGGTCTCCCATCCAAGCACCATTCAGGCCCAACGTTGCTTAACTTGGATGTTCTGATGGGAACCGGTGCAAGCCACGAGGTGTGCACTGCTGTCAAACTAACACTAAAACACTTTCTAGCTCTTATCACGAAAGCATAGACAAGTAGGATACGAGTGAAGCGAGTAACAAGTTCGATCCAAATGGTGGCATCCGAAAAGTTCGATGAACTAGAAAAACCTATCAGTCCACAAAATGAACAAAAACATAAAAGTAGTAAATTTAGTGCTTTGCTGTGGCCATCACAGACTTTTGGCTTTCCTGTAGATCCACGCACAACAGATACCTGAAGGTGTTATCACTCGTCAGAAAAATTTTCAGATCACAAAACATGATAATTGTTCGTGAACTTTTTCTATCGCCAAAGACATTTGAACAACCCTGTATCTGATGAAGGGGACATTGGAAGAGGCACTGCAATTGTCCTGCTAAAGCTGGGCACCATACGATATTGAAAAAACACGCCTGATGTCACAATGTTTCCATCAAAGTTGGTTTGCGTTTTGTTGTTATCTGCATCATGATTTGCAAAAACATGCGACAAGATGCCTACAGTATCCACCAAAATTCTTCAAACACACAGGAACAAATTCAATGGTTGACTTATAAGGTGATATCCAATTCCAAGAGGACTTGCTGCACTTTCAAGCCACAGATTCATTTGAGTGTCATGATAGTTTGCGGCGCATTTTGCCATTGATTCTAAATGGCGCCTAAGTAAGTTCCTATTAGTGCTAATTTGGAGCATGACTTTTGGCTGATGGGGTATGAACTTCATGTTACAAAGTGGAATTATGCTGCAAGTCCAGAAAAAGTTCTAAACACCCGCAATTGCTTATAATTTTGTTTCTCATAATGAGCTTCTGTGTATTGTACCAACAATACAAGATTCATGTGGGGTGTTGCGTTGCCAAATAGGACTACGGTTCACGTATTTCGCAGGACAGTTTTTCACGTTTCACTTCGAGTTCAAGTTAAAAAGCAAACGGTTGAGTCAGCAAGATTGCAAAAGAGGGGGAACAGCCTGGACCGAAAAACTTTATGTCCGAATGGTTTTAATTAGGTTAGAATAGGTTATAAGATAGGTTATGTTAGGTTGGGTCATAGCATAGTATAGGTTAGGTTAGGTCAGGTTTGGTCAGTCAAACTTGGATTTGGTCAAGATGTCGCGAGATTAGCGCCATTCGATCTTAAAGTTTTTCGGACCAAAGTATCCCGACCCGCAAAAGAAACAAAGCGGACAAACAAAATTGCCGGGTTATGAAGTTTATACGGGGGGGACTATGCAAAACGGGGGGACAATGAACTCAACAAACCGGACAATTCAACTCAATATGCCGCAGTGCCGGACAATTCAACTCAACATGGCGGACAATCCAGCTCAACGAACCGGACAATCCAGCTTAACGAACCGGACAATCCAACTCAGAGCCGCACAGCCTCCGTACAGGGTGGTTACTGTTTGAAATCAAAGTTTTATTTTGAAATCAAAGTTTTATTAAACCAAACCTAACCTGACCTGTTAGGTTAGGTTAGGTTAGGTTAGGTTAGGTTAGGTTAGGTCAATGTTAGGTAAGGTCAGGTTAGGTTAGGTTAGGTTAGGTTAATGTATGGGTTGGGTTAGGTTTAACAAAACTTTGATTTCAAACAGTAACCACCCTGTCGGAGGCTGTGCGGCTCTGAGTTGGATTGTCCGGTTCGTTAAGCTGGATTATCCGGTTCGTTGAGCTGGATTGTCCGCCATGTTGAGTTGAATTGTCCGGCACGGCGGTATATTGAGTTGAATTGTCCGGTTTGTTGAGTTGCATTGTTCCCCCGTTTTGCATACCTAGTCCCCCCCGTATATACTACGTAACCCAAATTGCCTTGTTGTTGATAGGTATGCGAGATGACGCAGGAAGGATGGGAAGGAGGAAGGGCTTCCTGCGGATGAAGGTCGATTTTGAGTGAAGTTCAACAGTGAAGGATGTCAAAGATTAAGATCTTAAGGATATAAAAGTCATTTTGGCATCCAAAAAGAGGCTGATGGAACAAGCCAATTTGATGTGTTGTGCGGAATGTCAAATTGACCCAAAAATGGGCGTAAATTGTTTTTCAGCTGTGAAATAAGGTGTGAGGACAAGTCAAAGTGTCAATCTGACCCACATCTGACCCATATCTAATTTCAACGAGAGTGGAAACAAGCTAAAATGAGGCGCAATGGATTCTAAATTGCGGATTGTCAAGTTGACTCAATGGGTCGATTTTTTAAACGAAGCCCATAGGCCGCGGATTCTTTCGTTTTTAAAATGCAATTTTGTATTCAAAAGAAAATGAATCCGCGGCCTAAAAGTTGGGCTTCGTTTAAAAAAATCGGCCCAATGTCAAATTGAAGCAAAACTGGCTGAAATCGGGATTTTATGGAATCAGGTTTTTTCAAGAAGTCAACAATTTGACCCAAAAAGAGGCTTGGACAAATTGAAATGAAGCAAGAGCTTCTCAAGATCAGCGACATCCGTATTCGCCTTGAGTGATTGATTGATGATTGATGATTGAATGATTATATTTTCGGAGTTTCGTCCTTTCAGTTTATGTACAGACACCTGTTATGTGTTACAATGAGCCACAGAACAGCAAAAGTAACTTTGCCTTGCAACTTTTTCCCTTCCCTGGAAGGGACAGTTGCAATGCAGCCCTTCGCGATGCGGTTGTCTGCACAAACATTTGTTTAAAGTGTGTATTTGGTTCACAAATCCGTTCTAAATTTAAACGTTTTAAGTGCTGCCTGGCTCGCATTCGCTAATTGATGGGGAATGATGGGCCATTGTTCTCCTTGCGATCCCAACGTGTGAAAAGGCGTACCAAAGTTGAGCAACATTGACCAGGATGGCACTTGGAGGGGAGACCGTCCTTGTAGGTACTCCTCGTTGCGCTGCTGGAAGGGGACACAGTGGGAAAAGTCCCTCTTCCTACCTTAATACTGTGTGCCGATTCGGCACAATCAACCTTTCTGAGAGAACTGGGGATGTTCATG
>JASGXE010021009.1:0-16020 GCA_030068105.1 Sinentomon sp. SZTP_YWyxl
ACCTTTGTAACGTTACGTAATCTGGTACTGCCGTAATCTGGTGCTATCGTAATCTGGTCCTACCGTAACCTGGCCCTATACTGTTATTTGGATCGAATGATATTTAGATCGATTTTTTTTCTGGGCGCCAAGGAAATGTAGGACCAGGTTACGGTAGGGCCAAAAAATAGCAGTGGGTCCAGGTATGTTCCCCCGTTAATACGAGTAGGTATAAAATTCAAACCTTTACTCGTAGTTTTTTACAATTTCGATGCTTTTGTAAAAAAAAAGTACTGGATTTGCGAAAATTACCGCTGTAAAATAAAATGGTATCTGATAAATACTGTTTCACAAAAATGCTGATGTGTGGAAACTGCTCATTTCAGGTTCTATGTGACGGCGAAATATCATCCCTAACCGGAACAAAAGATTGGATAGACCATGTCACATGTAAGCATATTTTAAAAGAACTGAATAACATTCTACGTATTATCTTATTAGGTTTTTGTGAGTTCCTTGTGTGCTAGCAAGTTATCTTAAATTCCTGTCGTGCATGCATTTCCTATGTTAATTGTGGCCATGGATTTGTACTTCTCTCATACAGCTTACTTATTTATGTTTCTCGCCTTGTGCTCATACTGGAACTGATATTCTCGAGCTCAGCACTTAGTCTGATCAACAGAAACACAACATTTTTATCTATATTCCCAGACACAAAAGACGGCCTCTTTGAAAAAGTGGAGATGTCGTTAGCCGTAAGTATTTCAGAATTTAAACGTTTGTGTTTGAATTTAATTGTCATTTTTTATTTTTATAATGCATTTTTTACTTTTTAAGTCCTTGGTTACTTTATGGTGATTTAGTCGGAAACTCCGAAATAGCTGCAGTCAAAAGTGAATTGCACCCGTATTCGTGACGTCAGCCTGACCAATTTTATTATCCGTGACTTGGATTTCAATTTGCAAAAGAAATCTTCTCCCCGGTTTGGAATGTTGAGAAAACAATGACCATCGAATCTTTAATAGATCAACAAATACATTGTTTGGCGGAGAAAACAAGAAAAAGACTGGGAGGAAATCAAATTTTTATGTAGCAATTCGACCAATATTGAGTATTACACATTCTTGGCAAAGGTGATATGGGAGTGTGAATAGACCACGTTCTCTGAAAAAGTTCCAATTTTTTCAATCGTTTTTGGGAAAAAAGGACTGAAATAAGTGTTTGAGTGGCAGAAGGGCCTGGCGAGTGACATGCTGTTATTCCTTTTAAATCTTAGTGGGGGGTTTCCAGGCATTAACAAGCTGGAATGAGAGTTGATGATATTTTGAAATGATGAGAGTCGATGAAAGTGTCTGCTATCGCGCAGGTTTGCATACCCACCGTTTTATTGATTTCTTTTACTCAGAGAAAACTATCAATGTTATCATGCCATTGAGAAAATTGCATATCGTGAGCATTCTAAAGGTCACAATATATATTTCCTACTCAATTGCACGACTCAAAATAAGCCAAGAAGATTTCTGGGCTAATTTTGATTCGAGCAAGACTTTTCGTGCCCCATAATCACGTCTTTTAATAATGCTCATTTTTGCATTATAGTGTAAAATTCACTCTACATTACAAGTATCATTTCACAAAATCTAACTGTAGCGCCACTAAAACCTTATCCTCAGCACAGATGTATTTTTGAGCTGATAACACATTGAGCTGATAACAGCTGATAACAAACACATTGAGCTGTCCATGTTCGATTGAGACATTGTTTTGTTCACATTGATCGAGGGCGACAGTACACTTCTTGTCAGATCTGATGTGACATTGGTTCGCACAATCACAAAATGAAACCGAAAACGTTTGTTTTCACATTTCATTCAGAAATTTTTCTGTTGCATGGCCAGATATGAACAACCCAAAAGAGTCTTTACATTGATGATCAATCTGAATTGCAACAATAGCGCTGCTTCCAAACAAACATAGCAAAAGTTTTTTTTCATTTTTGACGAAAGCATGCACATTCCAGTAGTCTTCATGCGAGCATCTGCGCGACGCACCCATTCCGCCAAGATGGCCATTCACAGCGAGACTGCGATTGTCTCTGCATAGGATGTTATAATGAGCACTGAATGCGCATCATGGGCCATGGAACCGATAAATACCTCATTGCAATTACAGAAGTAACGACGTTTCTCGTATCACTATGATTTTTTAACTTTTTTTACCTCACATTTTAATTTCAGTGCTACACTCACTGCATTTTCAAAACAACTGGGATTGTAAGAACATTGTCAAAGCAATTTTGAACTATTTTGACATTTTAATGGTTTCTACATTATCGTAGGTCTGGGTGTCTATCTGCTGATCTGTTCAAACGTAATCTAAACTTCATGACAAAAAGTAATTTCATGTCTATCGGTTTGTGTACACAAGCCACGAGTGAAGTTGAGCATGTCTTAAATTAGGCATTCGAATTAGTAATTTCTTTTTTGCCATTATCATAAAAAAAATAAATTCCATGTCATAAAGCGAAAATGATAGCGATACGCCATATTTCAGCCGATTATACTCAAATTCCAACACGACAAAAACTAATTTAGAAACTTTAGAAACTCTTGTAAATTCCAAAGAGCCGTAATTGGTATAACTTAAATTAATATCCCAGAGTAGAAAACCATTACAAAGTAATTGATGGCATAAATGCACAGGCATCAGGAATATTCCAACTTACCAATTAAAGGGGAAAATTCAACAAAAATTTTACAAAATTTTAACCTGTGAGTTGAAGGTTGAAAAAAGATTTATCGAGCATTTCATTGGGTGAAAGACACGTATCTTGCATTGCGTTATACACGTACAAATATTCACAGTAAAATATTGAATATCAATTTAACCGTTTTGGCTGGAAGACAAAAACTCTCCCGATCCAGACTTTGCATTATAAAATTATTTAGAGTGAAAGATTTGTATATCAATTTAACCTTTCAGTTGGGACACGAAAACTATCCCGATCCTCTCAATATGGCAGGATTTATCCGGAAATCCAGTTTGCCAGATGTTGAGAGCAGTGCCAATTACACTCAAAGAGTTGCTGCTAAGTGCGTCGGCAAGAAGCAAGAGGAATCTCAAATAACTGTCAATGAACAAAACATAGGTTTGTTGGAAACATGCTCCGTATTATAGAATCTATTTTACTTGCAAAAATCTTTGAAAAATAACTTATCAACAAATTCATTAATTAAGAATATTCATTCAGTCATTCAAACATACAATTTAAAAACAACTGATTCAGTCTATAATTCATTCCGCACTCAACGGGCATTTAACCTCCAACTTTACCTCTTCCATTACGATATCTCAAAAACAGCCTTGGCAATGGGCTCGACTCGTAAATGCGAGGGTTGGCAGTCAAATCTGTGATGGAGTGAAAGGGACACAAAGGTAGCGATCACTGGTTGGCGTGACGACACGGGAGCGACGACGTTGGGCACTCGCGATTGCATTGACATCGGACATCTTGGTAGGAATCCCAAAACAGAAATGTTCTCGCGAACTTGCAGACGGAAGACAGAGAGGCATGTCTTTTTTATTCAACAGAATTTCATAAAGAATACGCACAGAGCCAAGGGCGGAAGAGGGACTTCAGAATCGATGTCACCATGCGGCGACAAGTTGATGTTGTTTGATAAAACATCATCTTATTGATGTTTGAAACGAGTTAAACTCGTAAAGGGCGCAGCGTTAGCAGAATCGGAGTGCGTTTGTCGCATAGCTACCAAAGGTTGTGATTTAAGACAGAATGAATTTCCCAGCAAATTGTTCTTTCACAACTGAATAGGAGAAATATGTCAGTTAAAATATCTGTTTATCACAAGCATTTGTTTTTCGCAAAGAACCCGTAGCGTGTTAGAGTTTCTGATGCTGTGATCCATTTTTGTCCATTGTAAGATCCCACACCAATACCCAATACGCAAATAAAGTACCCATATTGACGTCACTATATTCCGCCCATGGACTTCACTATGTGGCTCTTATTTGAGATTCAAGTTTGGTTCTTTTAGGAAACTACAACAATGAAGAATGCAAAAACAGCTTCCAATTCTATCTTTGCGCAGAAAAGTCATTCCTTAAAGGTAAGCTGTTAAATTCACAGGTGGTTCGATTGGTATCCACTGTTAAAATAAGGAGATTGTTGTTATCTTGGCGATATATATATGAAACAATTTCGTCAAAGTTGTCCTTGTAAGATGTTCGGATATCCAGTTAAACGCGCTGCCGCCGTGATGATCCTTTGTTTGCAATCACTTCGTCTCAGCTGCGTGCCCGAGAAAAGGTCACTGATTTGAAATTTGGTGACCCTGACAACTCAGTTTGTCTAAACTGATTCAGCGATGCTCGAAAAACTGCTGCCAGATGTAGGTTAAATTTATCAAAAAATAAAAAATTTTGCAGATCTGACAATTAAATCACACATCGAATCTGCGGCAATACTGGAAATAAGAATCCGCAAATGTTTTAATTTTATGTCCGTAAAAAATTCCATAGTGCCAAAAAAATGTTTGTTCAAACCGAAATTGTTGAAAATAATTTTGAATTCGAATCATCCATTGAAGGAACATCGACATAATTGTTGTGAAAAAACAATTAATAAAATATAACTGACTGAAGAAATTTGGTCAAACATCGGACAATGAGGAAATATCCTCAAAGGCGCAGAAATTTAAGTGAAATGTTTCTAAAATATCGGCAAAATTGTGCTGACCCTAATTCCACTGATTTCTGCTCACAGATGTGTACCTATTCTAGAGAATTAATGAAGAAAATGATGTCCTTGAAATACAATTCGCAACGCTCTAAATCAAATTATGCTTGTGTTTTATTGAAGTAACATTAGCGTATTGTAATCTACAACTGGTGTAACATATCCTGCACTATTCCAGACCTTGATGATGCCATAAACGTTTTGAAGGCTCTCGTATAGCAACGCACGTCATATCCTCTAAATAACATAGTGGATCACCCATCCGAGAGAAGTATAGATAAGTTGGTCACGGGCTCATTGAGGCAAGCACAAGCTTGCTTTAAGAATGAATCTTGAATTAGCAGATTACTTAGCCATATTTCAATTGAGCAGTTTTCTCAGCATTTTTCCCATATGAATGAATGAATGAAGTAGTTTCACCTAACACCATCAAAAGAAAAGCACTCTTTGTCGATTGTGCCAAATATTACAAAAAGCAATAAAAACGGTTACAGTTCGGAATACCTGCCGACCGCCGCCTCCGCCGCACACGCCGCCTCCGCCGCCTCATTTTTTCGACCCACCGCCTCGGTTCATTTTCCCGCCGCCTCCTAAACATGAGCAAATGAGGCGGCGGAGGCGGCGGAGGTGGCGGAGGCGGCGGAGGCGGCGGAGGCGGCGGAGGCGGCGGAGGCGGCGGAGGCGGCGGAGGCGGCGGAGGCGGCGGAGGCGGCGGAGGCGGCGGAGGCGGCGGAGGCGGCGGAGGCGGCGGAGGCGGCGGAGGCGGCGGAGGCGGCGGAGGCGGCGGAGGCGGCGGAGGCGGCGGAGGCGGCGGAGGCGGCGGAGGCGGCGGAGGCGGCGGAGGCGGCGGAGGCGGCGGAGGCGGCGGAGGCGGCGGAGGCGGCGGAGGCGGCGGAGGCGGAGGCGGCGGAGGCGGCGGAGGCGGCGGAGGCGGCGGTAAAATGTGAATTTCAGACGTGAATAAGAGTCCCGAATCCGCGGGAGTCGCGGCCTCTTCCCCGTTCAAAAACAAAACGAATAACGATGCTTCCATGTCGCGTTCTCTCTTGATAAAATAGTCAAATGGGGTCCAAATTCAAGGAAAGCTGAAAGCTTCCTCACGACTCGTCCGCAGGTCAAAATCATGTTACAACGGAAAAAATCGCGCAATCTTTGAAAAAGTGAGGCAGGAACCCGAAATTTTATCACATCTTAACTTGGGACACTTTTGTACCTCAAATTGTTTTTCAGAATTTTCAAAGCGAAAAGTTCGGGATTGTTGTACACGTATAAAATCGCACACTGTTCAGCTTTCTGATTTGAGAAGTTCCATCAAAATCCGTCACCTGGTTCAAGAGAAAATCAACTTTCTTTGCGCTCGCTACCGAGATCCGCCGTTCACTCCCATTGCCTTTTCCTCTTTTCTTTCATCTTCTGTTTAAAAAATGAATGACGTCACAAGGTTTTGTGCGAGGGCTTTACCTATCTATAGAAGGCAGTGGTTAATGCCTCATAGATAAAGCCGGCCTGTTGCGGTCCGAAGTGTACCTGTACATTTCCGCCTTTTCACTGCAGGCGGGAGTTGTTTCCATCACCGAACCTGTTTTTGGCTTGAGTGGACCGTCACTGCAGGGCAGAAAACTGAAGTCGCAGAATGTGATTGTTAATGCTGAGCACAGCGGTTCACGTCGCAAACAAATGCCGTCTGCAGTGTTATCCTCTCTGTATGTATGTGTTAACCTCTTTGTGTGTGCAAACGACGCAAAAACAACTGGAGGAAATGCGTAACCTCCAGAAACAAAAAAAAACAAACAAACGGGAAAATCAAGAAATCTAAAATCACCGCCGCCTCCGCCGCCTCCCCGCCCTCCGCCGCCTCATTTGCTCATGTTTAGGAGGCGGCGGGAAAAGGAACCGAGGCGGCGGGTCGAAAAATGAGGCGGCGGAGGCGGCGTGTGCGGCGGAGGCGGCGTGTGCGGCGGAGGCGGCGGTCGGCAGGTATTCCGAACTGTAACCATAAAAACAATTAAACAATGCATAGTCTAAATTAACATAAAAATTAAAATTGCTCCAATAACCGTTTTCAACAGTAATAAAAGATAGTCCAAAACGGAGTTCAAAATCTGTTTTCGAACGGTGTGATCTTAATAATTTAAGCAGAAGGTCGTCGAAGCAAGAGGGAAAAACGATGCCGAAAGCCAAATTTTAAGGGAAATTTCAAAATCATTGAAAACATAATCCGACACCATGTTGTAGCCAAGATCAGTCCAATTGTTTAGGAATTTTCGATAAGAAAATTATCCTTCAATATCAAGAAATCCCAAACTCTGACCTGAACGAAAGATTTCACGTCTTTCGACCGTCATTACCACTTGTTTGCGTTATCTGTTCAAGATTTGTCTCTGATTTTATAGTCGAGCTCCCCTAATTTGACATTTCACTTATCTTTAAGATACTGGTATCAGCTCGAAGGATGTTGCTCATTTCGTTGTCGATGTGGTTAAGAAGATCAGAAATCGGACACCATCATCATAGCAAATCGGATGTGTTCGCTGCATGATATCCGATGGAAAACTGATGTATTCTAGCTTTATCGTGTTGTTATGAACGACTTTATTCGAACAAAAGATAACGTAGAGTGCAGTTTAGGCAGTTAACTCTTTTATGCAGTTAGAATATAGAGATTAAAGGAGATTAAAAATGGATAGATAAAAAATCACCAATAAGCCCTTCCATTTTCACAGTCAATGAAATTTCATGGCTTAAACTAATTCCTTGTCGTTCTTTAATTGGGCTAAAATGTCGCATGTGGGAAAATCCTCTCACTCTACCTGTATCACTTTTCCTGCAGCTTACGAAGGAAATCTCATGATGCAAAATAGATATTGGTCAAAAATAATTGAAACACATTATCTCCCCATTGGAATGTCACAAGCACGAAGCATGCAAACTGACATATTTGCCAGTGTGTCTTTCTCTTGACATGCATGACACCTAGTTTGACATATAACGGAACGCACTTTAAACTATATACTCGTAAATTGCGACATGTTGATTAAAGTTTAAATGAATCTGTGAATGTTTTTTGTCTAAAGTTTTCAAAAATGCACTAGTAAATATCGACTTCATTTTTTGTTAATCATTTCTCTAATTTGGCGCTTTACACGCGTCACTTCTGGTCTTACAAATTAGCCGTTGGTCTTGTAGAACGGTGGATGGTGGAATATCCCAATCGATGCCTTCATAAAGAAGACTAAATCCTTATGCTTTACTCTCCAATAATATCACCACCCTGGATCCTGATGCGAAACCCTCTCGCGTGAGAGCAAGGTGCAAAACAAAAAACTAAAATCCCACCCGTGATGCAGTTGACGATAAAAGCAGTCATCTGAGGAAATTACAGAACGTTACCATGCATACACTTCACTCACATATACCCGGTTCTTCCAACTAGAGTTACCTCGGAGTTAAACTCTAGCCTACATGTCGTCTGTGATACCATATGGCATCACAAATGTCAACCATGAAGTCGTCTCGCTATTTGGTCAAAAATGTCTTTTTTTGCTGAATACCTACTTTAATATCTCGTCTAAAACGTGGCCAAATTGTGTTGCTGAGTGTCATCTGTAACCTATCAAATTTACCTGAGAACAGCGAGCTTCAATGGTGTTGATTTACCGTTATTTCCTCACCTGTTTGTCCTAAATTCAGAACATACACCGATGACGAAACGACCTATGATGCTATTTTGAATCATAAAGGAACAATATTTGCGCGGGAAAAGCGTGTCCGGTGTCAAAGTTCGGCTGAGGGGCATGTCACACCAAGCCCTGCCGGGCATCAGGCCGACATTCACCCTTTGGGTGAAAGTCGGCCTGTTTTTTTTATATCGCCAGCTGGTTTCTCAAAAAAGCGCATTAGGAATCCCTACTCGAATTACAGGGACAATGAAGAAATTCCAGGAGCATTCAGAGCTCACCTTCGATTTGAGATGCCTCTTCGTAAACTTGGTTTACCGAAGAGGCATCTCAAAGGCACTATTTCAACAACAATTAAGAATCTCTGTTTCTTAATTGCTTTTGAATTAGCTTTATAATCTCAAAAATAATCTGAAATACAATCGGAAATTTTTGAGGAAGTCTGGAAGGAATGGATTAAGAAGATCATTGAACTTCAAATGTCCTTCATTGATGACGGCTCAGAAAATCTGTTTCTTAATTGTCGTTGGATCAGGTTCATAATATCAAAACAATTCCAGCTAGGTCACAGTGAAACTTTTCACGGTGTCTGGCAGGAAAGGAATAAGAAGATCATTATACAGCAAATGTCCTTCATTGATGTCGGCTTAGAAACTCTGTTTCTTAATTGTTGTTGAATCAGTTTTATAATCTCAAAACAATGCCAAGTAGGTCACAGTGCAAAATTTAGACGAAGTCTGGCAGGAATGGATTAAGAAGATAATTCAACAGTAAATGTCCTTCATTGATGTCGTCATAGAAATTCTGTTTCTGAATTGTTGTCGAATCTGTTTTATATTCTCTAAACAATGGCAGGTATGCACAATGTAAAGTTTAGACGACGTCTGTCAGGAAAGGGGTAAGAAGATCATTAAACAGCAAATGTCCTTCATTGATGTCGTCTTAGAAAATCTGTTTCTCAATTGTTGTTGAATCAGTTTTATAATCTCAAAACAATGTCAAGTAGGTCACAGTGCAAAATTTAGACGAAGTCTGGCAGGAACGGATTAAGAAGATCATTAAACAGCAAATGTCCTTCGTTGATGACAGCTCAGAAAGTAATTCTTTGCAGGTATGTCACAGTGTAAAAAATAGACGAAGTCTGTCAGGAAAGGATTAAGATGATCATTAAACATCAAATTTCCTTCATTGATGTCGTCATAGAAATTCTGTTTCTTAATTGCTGTCGAATCTGTTTTATATTCTCAAAAAAACGGCAGGTATATCACCGTGTAAGGTTTAGGCAAATTCTGACAGGAATGGATGAAGACGATTATGAAACAGCAAGTGTCCTTCATTGATGTCGTCTTAGAAAATCTGTTTCTTAATTGTTGTTGAATCGGTTTTTAATCTCAAAACAATGCCAAGTAGGTCACAGTGCAAAATTTAGAAGAAGTCTGGCAGGAATGGATTAAGAAGATAATTAAACAGTAAAGGCAGGAAAGGATCAATAAGATCATTAAACAGCCCTTCATTGATTTCGTCATAGAAATTCTGTTTCTGAATTGTTGTCGAATCTGTTTTATATTCTCAAAACAATGGCAGGTATGCACAGTGTAAGGTTTAGACGACGTCTTACAGGAATGGATCACGAAGATCATTAAACAGCAAATGTCCTTCATTTATGTCGACTTAGAAAATCTGTTCCTTATTTGTTCTTGAATCGGTTTTATATTCTCAAAAAACGGCAGGTATGTCACTGTGCAAAATTTTGACGAAGTCTGGAAGGAATGGAATAAGAAGATCATTGAACTGCAAGTGTCCTTCATTCATGACAGCTCAAAAAATCTGTTTCTTAATTGCTGTTAGATCAGTTTCATAATATCAAAACAATTCCAGCTAGGTCACAGTGAAAATTTTTACGATGTCTGGCAGGAAAGGATTAAGAAGATCATTAGACACCAAATGTCCTTCATTGATGTCGTCATAGAAATTCTGTTTCTTAATTGTTGTCAAATCTGTTTTATATTTTCAAACAAACGGCAGGTATGTCACAGTGTACGGTTTAGACGAAGACTGGCAGAAATGGATTAAGAAGATCATTAAACAGCAAATGTCCTTCATTGATGTCGTCTTAGAAACTCTGTTTCTTAATTGTTGTTGAATCAGTTTTATAATCTCAAAACAATGCCAAGTAGGTCACTGTGCAAAATTTAGACGAAGTCTGGCAGGAATGGGTTAAGAAGATAATTAAACAGCAAACTTCCATCATTGGTGTCGTCATAGAAATTCAGTTTCTGAATTGTAGTCGAATCAGTTTTATATTCTCAAAACAATGGCAGGTATGCACAGTGTAAGGTTTATACGACGTCTGGCAGGAACGAATTAAGAACTTTATTAAACAGCAAATGTCTTTCATTGATGTCGTCTTAGAAAATCTGTTTCTCAATTGTTGTTGAATCAGTTTTATAATCTCAAAACAATGCCAAGTAGGTCACAGTGCAAAACTTAGACGAAGTCTGGCAGGAATGGATTTTGAAGATCATTAAACAGCAAATGTCCATCAATGATGACGGCTCCGAAAATATGTTTCTTAGCAGGTATGACACATTGTAAAGTTTAGACAAATTCTGACAGAAATGGATGAAGAAGATTATGAAACAGCAAGTGTTCTTCATTGATGTCGTCTTAGAAAATCTGTTTCTTAGTTGTTGAATCAGTTTTATAATCTCAAAACAATGCCAAGTAGGTCACAGTGCAAAATTTAGACGAAGTCTGGCAGGAAACGATTAAGAAGATCATTAAAAGCAAATGGCCTTCATTGATTTCGTCATAGAAATTCTGTTTCTGAATTCTTGTCGAATCTGTTTTATATTATCAAAACAATGGCAGGTATGCACAGTGTAAAGTTTAGACGACGTCTGTCAGGAAAGGGTAAGAAGATCATTAAACAGCAAATGTCCTTCATTGATGTCGTCTTAGAAAATCTGTTTCTCAATTGTTGTTGAATCAGTTTTATAATCTCAAAACAATGCCAAGTAGGTCACATGCAAAATTTAGACGAAGTCTGGCAGGAATGGATTAAGAAGATCATTGAACAGCAAATGTCCTTCATTGATGACGGCTCAGAAAATATGTTTCTTAGCAGGTATGACACAGTGTAAAGTTTAGACAAATTCTGACAGGAATGGATGAAGAAGATTATGAAACAGCAAGTGTCCTTCATTGATGTCGTCTTAGAAAATCTGTTTCTTAATTGTTGTTGAATCACTTTTATAACCTCAAAACAATACCAAGTAGGTCACAGTGCAAAATTTAGACGAAGTCTTTCATGAAACGATTAAGAAGATCATTAAAACAGCAAATGTCCTTCATTGATTTCGTCATAGAAATTCAGTTTCTGAATTGTTGTCGAATCTGTTTTATATTCACAAAACAATGGCAGATATGCACAGTGTAAAGTTTAGACGACGTCTGGCAGGGAAAAGAATTAAGAAGATCATAAAACAGCAAATGTCCTTCATTGATGTCGACTTAGAAAATCTGTTCTTATTTGTTCTTGAATCGGTTTTATATTCTAAACATCGGCAGGTATGTAACTGTGCAAAATTTTGACGAAGTCTGGAAGGTACGGATTAAGAAGATAATTGAACTGCAAATGTCCTTCATTGATGACGGCTCAAAAAATCAGTTTCTCAATTGAGTTTAGATCAGTTTCATAATATCAAAACAATTCCAGCCAGGTAACAGTGAAAATTTTACGACGTCTGGCAGGAACGAATTAAGAAGATCATAAAAAACAGCAAATGTCCTTCATTGATCTCGTTTAGAAAATTTGTTTCTCAATTGTTGTTGAATCAGTTTTATAATCTCAAAACAATGCCAAGTAGGTCACAGTGTAAAGTTTAGACGAGTATGGCAGGAATGGATTACGAAGATCATTAAACAGCAAATGTCCTTCAGTGATATCGACTTAGAAAATCTGTTTCTTATTTGTTCTTGAATCGGTTTTATATTCTCAAGACAACGGCAGGTATGTCACTGTGCAAATTTTTGACGAAGTCTGAAAGGAATGGATTAAGAAATCATTGAACTGCAAATGTCCTTCATTGACGATGGCTCAGAAAATCTGTTTCTTAATTGATGTTGGATCAGTTTCATAATATCAAAACAATTCCAGCTAGGTCACAGTGAAAATTTTTAAGGTGTCTGGCAGGAAAGGATTAAGAAGATCATTAAACAGCAAATGTCCTTCATTGATGTCGTCTTAGAAAATCTGTTTCTCAATTGTTGTTGAATCAGTTTTATATTCTCAAAACAATGCCAAGTAGGTCACAGTGCAAAATTTAGACGAAGTCTGGCAGGAATGGATTAAGAAGATCATTAAACAGTAAATGTCCTTCATTGATGTCGTCATAGAAATTCTGTTTCTGAATTGTTGTCGAATCTGTTTTATATTCTCTAAACAATGGCAGGTATGCACAATGTAAAGTTTAGACGACGTCTGTCAGGAAAGGGGTAAGAAGATCATTAAACAGCAAATGTCCTTCATTGATGTCGTCTTAGAAAATCTGTTCTCAATTGTTGTTTGAATCAGTTTTATAATCTCAAAACAATGCCAAGTAGGTCACAGTGCAAAACTTAGACGAAGTCTGGCAGGAATGGATTTTGAAGATCATTAAACAGCAAATGTCCATCAATGATGACGGCTCCGAAAATATGTTTCTTAGCAGGTATGACACATTGTAAAGTTTAGACAAATTCTGACAGGAATGGATGAAGAAGATTATGAAACAGCAAGTGTCCTTCATTGATGTCGTCTTAGAAAATCTGTTTCTTAATTGTTGTTGAATCACTTTTATAACCTCAAAACAATACCAAGTAGGTCACAGTGCAAAATTTAGACGAAGTCTTTCATGAAACGATTAAGAAGATCATTAAACAGCAAATGTCCTTCATTGATTTCGTCATAGAAATTCAGTTTCTGAATTGTTGTCGAATCTGTTTTATATTCACAAAACAATGGCAGATATGCACAGTGTAAAGTTTAGACGACGTCTGGCAGGAACGAATTAAGAAGATCATAAAACAGCAAATGTCCTTCATTGATGTCGACTTAGAAAATCTAGTTCTTATTTGTTCTTGAATCGGTTTTATATTCTCAAGACATCGGCAGGTATGTAACTGTGCAAAATTTTGACGAAGTCTGGAAGGTACGGATTAAGAAGATAATTGAACTGCAAATGTCCTTCATTGATGACGGCTCAAAAAAATCAGTTTCTCAATTGATGTTAGATCAGTTTCATAATATCAAAACAATTCCAGCCAGGTAACAGTGAAAATTTTTACGACGTCTGGCAGGAACGAATTAAGAAGATCATAAAACAGCAAATGTCCTTCATTGATCTCGTCTTAGAAAATTTGTTTCTCAATTGTCGTTGAATCAGTTTTATAATCTCAAAACAATGCCAAGTAGGTCACAGTGTAAAGTTTAGACGAAGTATGGCAGGAATGGATTACGAAGATCATTAAACAGCAAATGTCCTTCAGTGATATCGACTTAGAAAATCTTTTCTTATTTTTTTGAATCGGTTTATATTCTCAAGACAACGGCAGGTATGTCACTGTGCAAATTTTGACGAAGTCTGAAAGGAATGGATTAAGAAATCATTGAACTGCAAATGTCCTTCATTGACGATGGCTCAGAAAATCTGTTTCTTAATTGATGTTGGATCAGTTTCATAATATCAAAACAATTCCAGCTAGGTCACAGTGAAAATTTTTAAGGTGTCTGGCAGGAAAGGATTAAGAAGATCATTAAACAGCAAATGTCCTTCATTGATGTCGTCATAGAAATTCTGTTTCTGAATTGTTGTCGAATCTGTTTTATATTCTCAAAACAACGGCAGGTATATTACAGTGCAAAGTTTAGACAAATTCTGACAGGAATGGATTAAGAAGATCATGAAACAGCAAATGGCCTTCATTGATGTCGTCTTAGAAAATCTGTTTCTTATTTGTTGTTGAATCGGTTTTATATTCTCAAGACAACGGCAGGCATGTCACAGTGTAAAGTTTAGGCGAAGTCTGGCAGGAGTGGATTACGAAGATCATTAAACAGAAAATGTCCTTCATTGATGTCGACGTAGAAAATCTGTTTCTTTTTTGTTGTTGAATCGGTTTTATATTATCAAAACAATTCCAGCTAGGTCACAGTGAAAATTTTTACGATGTCTGTCAGGAAATGATTAAGAAGATCATTAAACAGCAAATGTCCATCATTGATGGCTTCTTAGAAACTCTGTTTCTTAATTGTTGTTGAATCAGTTTTTTATCTCAATACTATGCCGGGTAGGTCACAGTGCAAAATTTAGTCGACGTCTGGCAGTAATGGATTAAGAAAATCATAAAACAGCAAATGTCCTTGATTGATGTCGTCATAGAAATTCTGTTTCTTAATTTTTGTCGAATCTGTTTTATATTCTCAAGACAACGGCTGGTATGTCACATTGTAAAGTGTAGACGAAGTCTGGCAGGCATGGATTACGAAGATCATTAAACAGCAAATGTCCTTCATTGATGTCTTCTTAGAAAATCTGTTTTTTATTTGTTGTTGAATCGGTTTTATATTATCAAGACAATGGCAGGTATGTTACTGTGCAAAATTTAGACGAAGTCTGGAAGGAATGGCTTAAGAAGATCATTGAACTACAAATGTCCTTCATTGATGACGGCTCAAAAATCTGTTTCTCAATTGTTGTTGGATCAGTTTCATAATATGAAAACAATTCCAGCTAGGTCACAGTGAAAGTATTTACGATGTCTAGCAGGATATGATAAAGAAGATCATTAAACAGCAAATGTCCTTCATTGATGTCGTCATCGAAATTCTGTTTCTTAATTGTTGTCGAAGCCGTTTTATATACTCTAAACAACGGCAGGTATGTCACAGTATAAAATTTAGACGAAGTCTCGCAGGAATGGATTAAGAAGATCTTTAAACAGCAAATGTCCTTCATTGATGTCTTTGAAAATCTGTTTTTTAATTGTTGTTGAATCAGTTTTTTAATATCAAAACAATTCCAGCTAGGTCAATGTGAAAATTTTGACGATGTTTGGCAGGAAAGGGTTCAGAAGATCATTAAACAGCAAATGTCCTTCATAGATGACTTCTTTTAAAATCTGTTACTTATGTAATTGTTGTTGAAACATTTTTTGTTAATTTTTAATGACAAAGCGGATAGTTCTGCACATGGCACTTTAGGTCAGTCGCTTATGCGAGTGAATAAATCATCCTTTATCATCTTGCAAAAGATTTCTATAACTGGAAATTTGCAGAAAAATTCCACCGGGTCAAATGTTCCTGAAACTTTCTCTTCGACCTTTTTGGCATTGACACACATTGAATCCAGTGAAAGCAGCTGCAGCTGCAAATTCAAAATAAAAAAAAGATTTAGAATGAAAATTGTTGAAATAGAAACCTGAAGATAACTGATATAAGATATGGAAAATGATGCATTATTTGGTGCTGTTACCTAAATTTATACTCTTTTTAATCATTTATTAGCGGGCCTTGCATTATTTCGTTGAAACTTCGTTTTCATTTCAAATTTCATCTCATAAACAAAT
>JASGXE010021013.1:0-16123 GCA_030068105.1 Sinentomon sp. SZTP_YWyxl
GATGTGTTCGGATTTGCAAGTTATCACCAAGCGGTGTTGGGTTTGAAAAGAAGCCATGTACAAGGGAAGAAATTATTTCAAATGTTTACCAATTTTATGATGTGTGGTGACAAAAAACATGAAATTTGAATATGTCGTCCTTCGTTTAACCAGATGACCATTGTACCAGTATTGCTGCTCCATTCTTTCCGTTTTGACAATGAAAGAAATTCTTGAACAGAATCCATTGCTCTGCATTTATAGTAGTTAGCCATAAAAACTAAAAGATCAAATAGAAAATCTAAGAACTTTCAAAAAAGCCAAAGCACAGGGTCTTCGAAAAATGCTTGCATCCTTTGATTTTATTGTCTGCACAATGTTTATAATGAAGACAATGCAAAAAAAAGCAAAATGCTGACCGAAGTCCGGGAAACCAAAAAATTGATGTTGTTGATGGGGCTATGATCATAGCAGCACCATAAAGTCATTAAAATGATGAATGACAACCTCATGACTTGGTTGAGAATGCAAAAGTTTTCTCTGAACAGATCGGAACAAACCCTGAAGGGTGTTTCAATCAGCATCAAGAAGAAGATTGGCTCCCAGAAGGCTGGACGAATTTCGGGACAGTGCTGCAGATATATCCTAGACGGTTTTCTACCGATCGATCAGAGTTCAAGCTTGTCCTTGACAGGCTCATCAACTTGATGGAAGGAAATCTCACTTCATTCACTGATGCGACAAAGCTGGTGCAGATTCTCTTCAAGTTCCCGTTCACGAGAATCGTCATGGTCTTCTGAGACCTTGAATTATGTGTTGTAAAGCCTTCCTGCCATTGTTGCTTTGAAGATGCCAAAACCGTTCTGCGCGAACTTGAAATTCTTGCAGACTATTGTGAAGAATCGAAGAATGTGGCAGAGATTCACCTTAAATCTGAGGGTATCCTGCTGCTAACCTGTTAACACGATTGTGCATACAGAGCCAGTTTCTGTGGCTTCAAATGCAAGAACCTTCAGCTGCTACATCATGAATTCCCTTCGATCAACATGCAGTGATGAGAGATTGCAATCCCTTCTGTTATAACTATAAGCACGTGAAAAGGACATTGTCGATTGTGTGAATGTTTTGGGCGTTGTGAAGCTCTGGTCAAAGTGAAACGACGACTGCCACAACCGGTTAATTACAATCACGTTGGTGCCAACAGCGTCAATTGCAATACCAAAAAGGCAAGGCCGAACAGCCAGCTTATGTGTGTACGAATACTCGTAATACTGCACACGACAGGTATGGTTCAGGTTCCTGCGTCAGATCACGGAAATCTCAACAGGAAACCAAGCAACAGGCAGAAACACAATTCCAGCGATGGGATTCAGTTAAAAGGCAGAAACACAATTCCAGCGATGGGATTCAGTTAAAAATTCAAGTGTTTTTGAAATCGACAAATTGCAACACAAATTGCGACCCTTGCACTAGACCGTGCAAGCTCCAAGTCAATCATTTTTATTTTTGTTCAATCTCATGTCATTTTTCTGTTTTAACATCTTTTCGATAAAATTTTCTGAAGTTTCACCAAAATTTTTGTTTTATTTTGTGGCCTTTTTACAGGGAGGTCTATTACGGCTGCATGATGTAGCTCTGACCTTCCTCAATTCCAAGCTGTGTAAAATTTTCTTGTGATTATTCAATAAAGATGGAACTTCTCTCTAAAAAAAAAAAAATCGTGCCCTGCTGGGCACTGATGATGCTGCCTATCGTTCTAAAAAGTGCTCCAATTGTTGCAGGTCCGGGAAACATGGCGGGCAGCTTCCGTGGCGTTTCGACTGATGGTTCAAAATTGTCACGAAATGAGGCTTGCTCATCAACATGTGGAAAACCCGGACTACCTGGATGAGTAAGGATCTGGAGATTTGAACAACCACAATCAAAACATTCTGTAAGCATGGTCTCGTCTCGATGGCTGACTAGAGTGCATCAATCTGTGTCAGTCGAACTCAAGCTGGGCCCACCTTAAATGCCACAGTGATAAACATAATTTCCAGTCACTATGGATCAAACTTGGAGCTTCTGAGATCTTAATCCAACGCAGTGTCCACCTCTTGTTCGAACGATTGCAGATGAAATATGTGATCTATGGTAGAAGTCTGATCGTGATACTGAAGACACTTACGTGAACCTGATTTGTAGTCGTTGGCCTTGTGATCGTCAGCAAAGGATGCCACCCAGGAGGGCTGGTCCATGTGGCTGGATAAGAGGATGAAGATGTTGTTCGCGGAAACCGACCTCCAAGAGTCTCCGTACGAACCTCTGAGCCTGCAGGATGCTAAACAGATACACAAAGTGTTTAGCAAGGGCACTTATCTCAAATGAACTGCGTACTGTTACTTGGTTAAAAGAGCATCCAGTTTCACTCCTCCATCCCCAACGCAATGAAGGATCAGTTTCGACTGGTTTGCGATGGGAGCAAAATGATGCACAATTAAATTGATAAATGAGTTCCTCAGCGCTCCAGTCAAGAGAGTCACCCCTAAAAACAGTGCCATCAAGAAGGATGCGGAGACCTACAAGGCATTCCTACAAGACACTTCTGATGAATCAGTGGGGAGCTGATAAGTTTTTTGCTCGTCTTCTGGATCTCCCTGGGATAACCAGTCTCAACGTGAGGAACTTTTCCACTCTTGTATGGGCAGCCCACTGTTGGTGAAAGTGAAGCAGTGAAACAGTAAAAAATGTCGTCAATCCCGAAGGGAGTTGCCAGGATGGGAAGGGTCTCATGAAAATACAAGCCAATGCAGATTTAGGTCACACTATAGTTTCTGTGGATGGTCAGCCTGCGGACATAGAAAGACTTTTGGATATGGATATGAGCGCACACTTGCTGCAGTCGATGGAGCACTCAAGAGAATAAGACTAAGGGACGAGAGTGAATCGGAAGACGAAAGTCCTTTATCACAGTTGAGGAGAATAGAACTCAGCAAAAGAGCAAGGCATAAATAAAAACAAAATGAACGATATTTAGAACTGATGACGGAAAACTTCACAAGCAAACAGGGAGTCTCTTGACAGGCAGAAAGAAAACTTCAAAATTCAAGTATTCCTCAAATCGTGCTCCAGCCACAGTTGATGCTGTCCATGATCAATGAAAGACGATGTTCAGAACTGATCTCAGGAATATTCGCAGACAACCAACCAGGTAGTCTTTTATTTAAGAGGCAGAAACAAAATTCCAGCAATGGGATTCATTGAAAAATTCAAGTTGACTTCAAATCGTGCTCCAGCCACAGTTGATGCTGTCCATGATCAATGAAAGACGATGTTCAGAACTGATCTCAGGAATATTCGCAGACAACCAACAGGTAGTCTTTTATTTAAGAGGCAGAAACAAAATTCCAGCAATGGGATTCATTGAAAAATTCAAGTTGACTTCAAATCGTGCTCCAGCCACAGTTGATGCTGTCCATGATCAATGAAAGACGATGTTCAGAACTGATCTCAGGAATATTCGCAGACAACCAACCAGGTAGTCTTTTATTTAAGAGGCAGAAACAAAATTCCAGCAATGGGATTCATTGAAAAATTCAAGTTGACTTCAAATCGTGCTCCAGCCACAGTTGATGCTGTCCATGATCAATGAAAGACGATGTTCAGAACTGATCTCAGGAATATTCGCAGACAACCAACCAGGTAGTCTTTTATTTAAGAGGCAGAAACAAAATTCCAGCAATGGGATTCATTGAAAAATTCAAGTTGACTTCAAATCGTGCTCCAGCCACAGTTGATGCTGTCCATGATCAATGAAAGACGATGTTCAGAACTGATCTCAGGAATATTCGCAGACAACCAACCAGGTAGTCTTTTATTTAAGAGGCAGAAACAAAATTCCAGCAATGGGATTCATTGAAAAATTCAAGTTGACTTCAAATCGTGCTCCAGCCACAGTTGATGCTGTCCATGATCAATGAAAGACGATGTTCAGAACTGATCTCAGGAATATTCGCAGACAACCAACCAGGTAGTCTTTTATTTAAGGGGGCACCACACCATCGCGGGTCGACTTTTGCAAATGGTAACCGATTCTAATGATTTTGTGGCAGGCTAATGGAGTATGTTGAGAGTAGTTACCATGCAAAATTTCACATGTCTAAGTGCCCCCGTTTAGGAGTTATGACCTCTGACCCTTAAGAAATATGCGCTATACATTTAGCTTCGCCATGCGTAAGCCATAATAGCTTTTTTAGTTCAGTTTGAAGTTTTTGTACCAAAAAAGGCATCTGCATTTGCTGACGTTGGCAGATTTTCCATTTTTCAACTCATTTTTGCTTTGCGAGCCTACAAAAATCCAAAATTAGCAAAAAGCGTAAAATTTAGCGTAATTTTGAATCCACAAGGCAAAAATGTCCACTTTTGAGCGAAAAATCCAAATTCTGAGAACGTCAGCCAATCCAGCATGGTTTTTTCTATGGGAATACAAAATTTCACCTTTTTACATGGACAGACAGTGGAGATATGAGCAAATATTTGCAGAAAAACCCTTACGCGAGAAAAACACAAAAACATAATACATGTCTTGGAAAATATGATGGAAATGTTGCGCCGCTCGTCATCAGCAAGGAGAAGTGTTTTTTTACGGATGTTTTTTATGCAAGAACATCAAGAAAAATAAAACACAAAAAAGCAGCTAACCACCCAGAGGTAGGTATTCCTTTCTGAAGACAAATGCGCAAATTGTGTAAAAAAGTGTAACCGCCGGTAAAGGTGCCCTCGCATTTATAGTCATAGCTTCAAATCCGTACCAGATAACTCAGATCTGTTTTCAGATTCTTGTTCAGCAGGGTTCATTCATGGTAAAACCATGAAAAACTCAATTTCATGAAATTTTGGAAAATTCATGATTTCCGATGGTGTGGTGCCCCCTTAAGAGGCAGAAACAAAATTCCAGCAATGGGATTCATTGAAAAATTCAAGTTGACTTCAAATCGTGCTCCAGACACTGTTGATGCTGTTTGAAGGCAAACATATGCCTACCATCGGTTGACATTCACACGTAATGATCAATGAAAGACTATGTTTTGAACTGAAGGCGGAAATTGTCTGAGGAGAACAGGCAGTCTTTTTTATAGGCAGAAACAAAATTCCAGTCGGAGCAAATTGCGGAGAGCATGAGAAATGATTCTGTTCGCCTGGATTTCCACGTGTTTTGCTTGGTGAAACATGATTCTGTTCTGCACTTCCAGATATTTCTTTTGGGGAAGCGTGGTTCTGTTCTCCCGCATTTCCAGGTGCTTCGTTTGGAGAAGCATAATCCTGATCTGATTTTCCAGGTGTTTCTTTTGGAGAAGTTATAAACTTTTATTGGCTAGTGACAGTCAAAACCAGATCGTGCAACAACAACGATTGCCAGCAAGAAGACACTTGACGTCCCAGCTGACTGACACCAAACTTGTAACATTTCTAAAACCCTCACGACACACTCAACCTTGTTTTGGCTTTCACAAGGAAGTATGGAACTATTTGCCACGAGAAAACCATACGAGATGGAGAGCACCATCTCACCCACTGCAAAAGTAAATGCACCGCACCCGGACAGTTGCTCAGAGAGAAGTATCTTTGGACAGGCATGGGAGAAAAATTGATGAGTTTAAGTTTTTGGCAATCAAAACTAAAGTTGTGGTCAGATTTGAAAACTTTTCAAACCATGAGAAACAGGAACCAATAGACAGTCGCACACGACAATACTGCAGTTTAAGCAGATGTCAGAGTGTACAAGACCGACGTTGCTCCCAAGATGACCGAATGGGGGTCGATGAAATATTTTGCAAGACACCAAGATCTGGACGGATGCACAAACTTGAATGTCAGAAATTTCTCAACTCTTGCTTGCGCTGCTCACTACTGGGGCAGACATGGCAGTGAAACCATTAAACGTTAATTAAAGCTCTGCAGGGTAATTGCAATGGTGGGAGGGACCTGATCAAGCGACAAGCCTCTTCGGATATCTTTGGTGTTCGGTTGCTCCACTCCAGGGTACTGATGCTGCGTGTGTTCATCAGCGTAGACACAAGTGCCGAGACCCTTGCAATGGTAGGGAGAGCCATGAAAAGATATCGCAGACACTCCGAAAGTGAATCTGAAGATATTCCGCCTAGAAGATTGAGAAGCATACGCATAGCACCGCGACAGGCCCAAGTGGGGTCTGAGGTGCGGCAACCTGTTCCAATCACGCACAATGTTTGTGATAAGTTTCATTTCTTTGTTGTTCAAGAATCATTTGGCAAAAAGCAGTCGTCAGCTCGGATCCATGGTAGCTTGATGGTCTTTTATCTTCGCATCCCTGTGCAATGTCTGCGATAGTCTACTGCATGCTCGGATAATTCATCTAGTGCCTTGTGATACTTCATTTCCATGGTGGTGCATTGCATTGCATAGTTGACTTGCGTCAGTTGGACAGTTACAAGGACTGAGTGTCTAAATTTAAAATCCAGCCTAGGTACATTAATTTCCAGGTCATGTCGGAGCCTCTGGTCACATCAGAGTCTTACTGCCCCGAGTCAGGCTGCAAGTTTGGCCACCACACCGTGACAACAAGGAATCTGGCTCAGCTATGCTATAATGCTGTGGTTGCAAGAGATGATTCCACCCGTCATGCCTCAGTCTCAAATGAAAGTCCATCCTCTTTTGGCTCTGTGGGACTTGTATCCCGAAATTAAAGCAGTTGCTTGCCATCACTCCTGAAGTATCTGTGGACGGAGGTCCTAAACCCAACGTAAATGTTCGTGCAGGCTACGTAACGATGTTGCCAGAGTGGCAAAAATTGGAGGAGGCAGCCCTCAGCTTGTGGGAAAAAGTAAACCTCTCGAACTAGTTGCGGGATCTCAAGCTCCTGCAACAACAGTGGAGAAGGCCGGTCTGCCCACTGCAATAGTGAATGAACTTTCTGCTTCATTTGCTAGCCTAAAGGAGGAGCTGGGAGAATAGGCCACAACCGTAAACAAAAGGCTGGGCTATTCGATCAACAACAGTTTCTGGTTCCCTATGCTGCAAAGGGACCCCAAACCCCGCTCCATATCTCGTCGAAAGAACGTTCATCTGCAACAGCTGTTGCAGATTCAGAGCCTCTCTACCATCACGAAGCATTCAAAAGGCTGGCGACATCAATATCCACAAAGAAAAATAAAGCCAAAAGGACGGTCAGACTGGCACCCTCGGCGGGAAGGGCTCCGCTCCATCTTGCCTGACGCAACTCATGCACAAAGAGGCCAAGAGGTACTCGCAAAGTACTCATTGCAGGTGCCGCAACAATTCATTGCAGGGGCATTGTCCCTCCCCACCCCCAAAGGGTCAAAGTGGGGAGCAGGTTAGCGTCGGCCACCGTTCTTGTTATGTTGGTGATGGGTCACAAGATTCCGACTTCATAATCGATGGAAAGAAAGTTCCGGTTTCGATGCAAAACTGGGCAAGGAGATCCCTTACATCCACTGCAACAACCACCAGATTCACCTCATAGTCGTGAAAGTTATGCAGAGCGAAGCAAAAGTCTACCATGACTTCGACATTTGCAATGCGCTTTACAATTTTTTATGCCAAGAACAGTGTCCATTCTGTATGAGGGTCAAAGACTGAAGCGCTTGATCCAACACTAGATGGGATGAGCACTACCATTACTACCAAACAACGAACATAATTTTGAGCAATTTCATTGACATTGCTGAAGTCTTGGATGAGATATCACAGTAAGAAAAGTTTCCCATTGATGCCACAAATGAGGCGAGTGTGTTACTGAGGAAGATCAGCAAGCTGGAGTGTGTCTTCATCAGCAAATCCATTTTGAAGATTCTCTCAGTGCTGATGCCAATCAGCACATTTCTCCAATCCAAGGATGTGAAGAACATCTGCCAAGCCACCGAATTGATGACATTTTCCAAAGATTCATTGTAGAAAATGAGGACCGATGACAATTTCAGAGAGATACAAAATGAGGTAAAATCCCTCATTCCCGAAGAGGATGAGGAAAAATCATTTTGCCAGTGATTTGTGGACTGAGAACCACGTGGATCTGCCCTTTCCCAAACATCCTTCCCAAAAAGGAGATTTTCTCAAAAAATGAAAACGTGTTGCACTCGGAACATCTACATTCTCCACTCAGATGATGTGAAAAATAAATTCTTGGGATGGGTAATTTTGGCAGGCACTCATGCATAACGATAACCCATCTTATATTTTTGCTTAATATTTGCACAGATGTTGGGAAGGGAATGATGTAACATGCAAAGACAATCCACATCCAGTCAGATTCTACATTTATTGTTTTGTCTTTTAAAACTGTAAAAACTATAAACTTGTGTAAGGTTTTCGGGGTGTTCCCCAGGGCTTCTTTTCGCCCACATCAACCCATTCATACTTTGCGCCTTACTCTGGCACCATTCATACCAATCATTCACCATACCCTCACTGGTGTTCGGTACCCCTGTATGTGTTTGTGGCTTTATTTTGTTTCTGTAACTTGCCGCCACTCTTGGACGGACTAAGTGTTCTTTAACGTGCACATGGTGAATTGCACACGGGACCACCTTCTTAAAGTCCCTTCCGAAGGACTAGAAGACTTGCCACTAAGTCTCCCTTTCTGTCACTGCAGCCAGAATGGAGCATGACCCAACTCACAACTTCCGACTGTGGCGGGAATCGAACCCACGACCTTCGGATTTGGAGTCAGACCAGCGAACCAACTGAGCCACTGTGACAGACAGATGTTTTGCAGATGCGAATGCGTAGTCTGCTAGGACAAAATGTCAGGCTTCGTAGAACAGCGGCTTCGCCCTCCTGAACTCCTAGCTACGGACTCAGGACAGTTCAGTTATTACAGGTGCCGCAGGAGTGTTATCAGCATCACAGTCTTCTGAGCTTGGAATCGCTACAATCTAAAAGGCATGTGGTACGATTGAGGTGCCTGTTAAATTGTTCTTGGGAATGTTGGGGTTGGGGTGCCCTTCTTGGGTCCTTGGAGTTACCGACCTTCTGTTTGTAGTCATGAATCATGACTACAAACTCCGATCTGAGACTTTCAAAAGAGACATCAGACTGTACTCTTATTTGGGTAGAACCATCCCCCAGTATGGAACTCCTTCCCAGGGCATGTTTGATAAGCCGTTAAGTAACCATCTCATGCAGAACCGGCTCCATGCCACTTGAAATTGTCTATTCCAGGGAGTTGTTATCATTCCAATTACGCATATGATTTTGGGAAGTACAACCAGATGGGTGAGGGATAAAACTTTAAGCCAATATAGGTCTTGATTTAGGTAAACAATTCACTGATGCTTTTTAACCATGCTGTGGGTATTGTATCTACAGAAGGCATACTTTGATAGCAACAAATACAGAATCTTGATCGCAAGGGTTGTTCCCCTTTCTAAATGTCATTGTGCAACAATGTCCATCTTTGTGTTGTTTAAGGCAACTTCAAAAATACAGATTCAATTTCAATTTTAACCTTCGCAATAGAAATAAAAACCAGAGGCATAGCATAAAGAACATATTGTATTTTTTGCTTCACACCGGATGCATCATCAACAAGCATACGTGCACATAGGGTGAGAGGGGGATTGACCTCCTCTCACCGAAGTGGCTAACTTTTGACTTTTGCCCAAAATAGCTATCCTTGTCTGACTTTTAACTGAAACTGCTATCCTCAGACGTTTGGGAAACCCGACTTTTGGCTAAGGCAAAGGAATACCCATTGAGATTTGGCCGAAAGGAATAACGGATACTCCGTGGTAGGTAGTTTTAGCAAAAATGGCTATGAAATCATTCTTTCGATACCCATGGAGTGTATTTCAGGAATCTGTTTTTTTATTTACTTTGGCAGGCTCTTGACCCCCATCAGGGGCTCTGCCCATTTGAACTCCCATGGGGGTGGTTACCCCCAGACACCCCCTAATTCTGACGAAGTTTTTTACAAATATGTTTTTACCACCCCTCAAGTTTGCCTTCTTGCCCCCACCCTTGATTTTGGCTTTGTACGAGGGTCATCCAAAAAGTTCCTGCAACACCACCTGCTCAATTTTTTCCTGCGAAGCCAGAGTCTGCCTTCTTTTTTGTTTTTATGTAACCCCATT
The DNA here is from genome assembly GCA_030068105.1 of Sinentomon sp. SZTP_YWyxl. Classification (NCBI taxonomy): domain Eukaryota; kingdom Metazoa; phylum Arthropoda; class Protura; order Sinentomata; family Sinentomidae; genus Sinentomon; species Sinentomon sp. SZTP_YWyxl. Next base: position 10,089 of record JASGXE010021013.1, read on the forward strand.
CTTGTTCTTTCCATCGGTGTGTTTTTATAAGGTATTCTGTGCTTTTGTGCCCAGAAAATTGCAAATTGACTGACCTTGGATTGATGCCAAGGCCAGAGTTTTACAACAGTTGAGCAAGGTCGACACATTAAGATTGAATCTGCCAGAGGGAAAACAGCTCGGGAAGTGCATGTAGCCTTTGTGGAGGCATGTAGTGAGAGTGCCCTCTCTTATCGTGTGTGGCAGAATGGATGAAACGCATGGGAGAAGGAAGATGAAGCATTGAAAATGATCCCTGCGAAGGCTGCGAGAAATTCGGGCACAAACGAACAGAGTGAATCAAACGACGACCTGTGCACAGCTTTTTATAGACCTATATGCTGTTCCTAAAGCCAGACAATAGCGCAGGACTTCAAGCAACCATTCTTCAGGGGTGTGCTGATCCCTGCAATCCGTGAGAGCTGTCCAGAGTCACCCGAGTGTCTGTTTGCCAAGCCCATCATTCTCCATGCCAATGCATGTCATCACAAGTTAACCGCTGTAATTGGTCTTCTGACAAAGCGGGAGTGGAAAATTTTGCAGCATCCAGCCACAATGAACCCCCCTGAATTCCACCTGTTCTCGGTGCTCATGTTTCTCCTCCCTGGGCTGACATTTGGTGGTCCAAAAGAGCTCAACACAGCTGTGGATGCTGGAACAAGAAGGATTAATTTGGACACCCTGTACCGAAACATCAGACAGCATCAGAACCGATACAAACATGTCATTGTGTAGAAAGAGGATAACATTGAAGGCATGTGATGGAAAGAATGATGAACCTTTATTTGAAAAGTTTTCACGACGGTGTTGCACGAACTTTTTGGATGCCCCTCGTACACGTATTTTACAAATCGTGTGTGTTTTTCGACAGTCAACACCACTCGAAATCACAAAACACCAAAGATATGTTGGTGAAAAGAATCAATGCTTGAGTGGCAATCGACCTGTGGGGGGTTGCCAACAAAAAAGCTTCGTAACAGCTCTAAATCACCGTAAAGCTCCTTTCAGAGTGTCTTCAGCCGGACAAAGAGCATTTTCGCGGACTTTTCCAGGTTTTCCAGACGGAAATTCCAAAATTTCCAGACATTTTGGGTTCTCATTGTCCTCCATCTCTCAGCAGATTTAACCGTAAAAATTTTCAAAAAAAAACCCTGGAAAAACAAGGCCTACAACTTGGCTATTGATAATGCTCCAAGTGTGGCTTATCCTTGCACCACAATACAAAGAAAAAACGAAGATGAAGAAATACAGTCAAGCCCTGTTCTAAAGAACCTAAGAGACTTTACTTGCTGGAGAAAGAGAAGTTTCCAAAAAATCCCTGACTTTGCAGAGAAGTTTCCAAAAAATCCCTGACTTTTCCAGAATGGCAAAATTCACCAATTCCAGGTTTTCCAGGTCTGCAGACACCCTGTCCTTTAAGATACAGTAGAACAATGAAAACTTATCCCGCATGGAAAATCAAACATGATGAGAAAAAGAACTTAAAATGTTTCACCGCGCTCTTTGGCAATGTATAGTGGTCAACACTCCTTGCACCTCCAAGCTTTCGACATCATTTCGGCAATCATTCCTGTTTGCAGCTGTTGAAACGTCCTGCTGGTGATGGCCTGACAAGTGATAGTCACGACAACAACGCAGCCGCATTACTGCAAATGGGTCGTAAATATGCCTGGATCCAGTGCTCCGATATCACAGAAATTAAATGGCTTTTGCCAAGACCACACCGATTCCGTAAAAGAACCCCACCACATTGCTGCCAGAAGGCCAAAAAAGCAAAAATAAGAGTTGTTCCCAAAGTATGGATTGGGAATTGTGAAAAAAGTATGTCCTCTTCCGTAGGCAACTCATAAGCACACTTACGCCGGAGATTCATCACCGAGGTAGGTCTTTAACGTGTTATTCCATTGGAGTGATCGGCAAAATTTCCTTCACAACTCCGAGTTTTCGTTAACTCCTTGTTGATCTCTCTACCATTGCAGTTTCTAATTCAGGGAATACCTACCGGCTTCTTAACATGACGACTGACAAATGGCAATTTCGATGTTGTCCAAAATCGTCCAATGATTGAAAGAGTTAGGAAAGAGACTCGTCTCATGATCCCATGCCAGTGGACAGTTTTTGGCACTGTACGAGTCCATAATGTGCACATTCAGAAAACAAAAACAATATCTTACCAGTATCAGGATTCCTGGCAATTTTCGAGATTTTTCAAGGCTCACTTATGTGACACAGTTGCACCCGAGAGGTCACAAAAGTGGGGTGTGTGGTGGCACCCGCAGGAGGGTTCCAAGGGACAAGTACTGAGCTCCTGGCAGAGGTCTGGGGGATGGAGTCCCTCAAAGGCACTATCTAACAATTACAGTTCTCAGAATGCCACCAGATGACGACTTTCAAGGTAGGTAGGCCTACCTGGCAAAACAAACAGAAAAATGGACAAATTCAAGGATTTTTGCAGGTTTCAAGACCCACATTTGGAAACCAAGATTTTTTTCAGGTTACCCGAACCCTGCAATGTCATAAACCAATTCAATTGTCAATCCGCAATGCACTTGCAATTGTCAATCTGCAATGCAAAAATTGATGTCGAAATGTTTTCCGATTTCGACCTCTAAAAGTGCCACCGAATGCAACTAAGTGCAGTTGAACTGATACAGGACAAAGGTCAGCTCGCAATTACGTGGAAGTAACATGGCAATCTCAAAACATATTTTACAGCATACCTAAGTGCATTGAAGAAGAGTAGTCAGATTGAACTTGCACACAGTATCACAATCAACACAAACAATTCAATCAACTCATGGTAACAATTGTCCTAAATCACTCAACGGGCCAAGCAGGTAATCGGCAGACAAGATCAGAAAAAATAATAAGTGATACAAATGTACATGATGTCAGAACCTAAGAAGTCTCTTCCATTATCTTCCTCTCAAAGATCTTCTTGTTGTCACAGAATCCTTGCTTGGATTTACCGAAGGAGTTCGGACCAGCTGATGTCGGCGTGTCCCTGTTGAAAAACGAATAAAAAAGAAGAAACATCGGTGCGATGGAAAAACTGCAAACTGGGATCTTCGTGTTGTGAAGTGGTCACATTTTTGTGTCCATGCAGTAGGACTCGAGGAGTTCACATGCATACACAGCGAATTTATTTATTTATTTTTTGTTTCAGGAAAATCCAGCATGCATTTCAAGGATGATAAAAAGGGCAATTTTTTACTTAAAAGCAGGCTACAATCCTTCCATCCGCAGGGAATCAAGCATCTGGCAGATGTTTGCTTGTTCGGCAACTCGTGTGCCACTCATGCAGCATCTTGCCATTTTGGTTTGCGGCAGGGCTCCCTGTCTACAGGTCAGGACAATTCACGATTCATTCATAAAAAAAATTTCGTCTTCCGCTTTCTTCATGACTGTCCCCTTCCCGCTGGATGAAAAAATTATTGATGCAAAAATAAAAAAAATCACTGCAATGTCTGTAAACAAGCACACCCTCAAAATGCATCATTGGACAAATATGGTGACGTGACGATTTTCCACCACACTTCTAAACATTTCTGGAAAAACCTGCTGCTAAATTTTGCCAAAAATGTTAGCCGACATTAAAGAGCAATGTTTAAGAGTCTTTCGAATAAATGTTTCGTGATTCGCACCGGATCAAATTTTAGTTAGCACGATGATTATTATGTACCTAGCAAAACAAAACCGCCAGAATTTTTACAAAGCCATTGAATAAACCATGGGAGCAATCAGAGGAACAACCAGCACTTTCTGTAAATTTCAATGTGACATGATTCCATTTGGATTAGGTATGTTCCTTACGGAGTCCCATGTAGACTATCGTACACATGTGTTTTGGCCAGCCTAAAGCAACATAACCTAACTCACATGTGTTGTGACAAGTGCGTGTCACCGATGAGTGAAGACCTGAGTTTGTTGATCTCCCATCGTCTTATGATGTGGGAATTTGATGTTGTTTCGTAGAAAACAACAAAAGGAATTTGATGTTGTTTCGTAGAAAACAACAAAAGGAATTTGATGTTGTTTTGTAGAAAACAACAAAAGGAATTTGATGTTGTTTCGTAGAAAACGACAAAAGGAATTTGATGTTGTTTCGTAGAAAACAACAAAACTCTTTATTTTTGCCTGGTGGCAAAGTTTGGTGCCTACCCGAGGCTCATCAAGCCACTGTAAATGTTTCAAGCCTCATGAATAAGGGAATTTCACACAGTCGCATGCCTGACTGAGATTACACGGTAAAGATGAACGCGAACAAGGCTACCGAAAAAATCTGCATTCTTTTTATTGGCCATCGACGATGACAGCAATGATACCGTCGAAATTAATCTAATTCCGTGTTAATCAGTCAAGCCCGGTTGCCGTACGGTGTATGCGCGTATAAAGCTGTTGTGATTTTCCAACCACCGTACGTGCCCAATTCCCAAGTAATTAAATGGGTTTTATGCTGCAAATCCGGCGAATCGCATAGACTAAAATTTTCATAGTCGGAAAGAGGAATAGGTAAACAGGGATCTAGCAGATGTTTATTCCACCAAAATCGGTCCACCCTTTTTAAATTGGCGCAATTTTCAAATTTCCCGGTTTTTTGTCTTGAGTACCGGTTGAAAGCGATATTTTTTTGCGATCACGCGAAATCTGCCGTCCGCCGAAATTCGAATTTTCGGGAAGCCGAGAGATGCTCGATAGAATTTATGCTTATTTCACGTATTTTGCTGCAGTAGTTTTGAAATGGCATCGTCTTGAGATTTCCTGCTTTTTCCAGTTTTTGCTCAATTTTGGTGCAGTTTTCAGTGGTTTGTGGGTGTTTTGGCCAGTTTTCTTGTGCAAAAGTGTTTTTGTTGGTTGAAAACATCAAAATATGGGTGATTTTATTGGCACAGAATAGAAATCTGGCTTGGTTTGCCAGGAAATGCATAGGTATGTACATTTCCGCTTTTTCCGTTTTTCGAAAATCCTTGCAAAAATTATTAATACCGGCGGGAGCGACACTCCCGAAAATTGCGGAATACCATTGTAAAACCCAAATTCGTAATTCCGGGCTTGAGGGGTTAACATTGGCAAAAATAAATGTAACAGAAGTGTAGGTATATGAAAACTCTTCCACACACAAAGAAGCTTTTTGTTTTTGAATCTAAATATCACATATCTACACGGACCAATGCCTTTATGAGGCACCATTATCGCACCGATCGGTTGTTGTGAATTTTCCGTTCGTGGTGCACGTGCAGAAACTGTTTCGGCATTGCACGGACTGCAGAGAAGGCGCCTACCCACGGCCGAATATTTTTCACATAATTCGGTCATTATTCGGCTCCGGCCGAATAGTTTCAGGTATCCGGCACTCTCACAGCCGGATAAAGAACAGAGCAGGATGGGTCCTCACTGGGCAAAGTCTGGGAGGAAACTGACATTCTGGTGGGAAGTCAGTTATTTTATACTAGGGGGCTGCGCCCCCTACGGGGGCGTTCAGTCTCCAAGTTCATTTATTTATAAAGGATTTATAAGGCATTTATTTATAAGGCATTTATAAAGGATGCAGGCAAACGAAAACCCCAGGACCAAGCGAAAATCCAAGCTGCAGTTCATCCCAATCAATTTCTCAATCGCAACGATCCACTTCCTCACAATGGTTGCGCTACCCACTTTGCGGCAACCATCGTCATCTCCCAAAACCATTTCATTGTCTTCATTTGTCCGGTTGCCATGAGCATTTTTGTCGGAACAGTTTCGAGATAAACAGAGCCCTGACCCTGACTCCAATGTAAACTCGATCTGCATCTCTCCCACTCCCTCCCGCTCCCTACCTCTCCCTCCCTCCCTCCATCTCCCTCCCTCCCTCTCCCTCCATCCCTTCCCCTCTCTCCCTCTCCCCTCCCCTTACCCCATTCTGTGCACGCATGGGCTTTTCTTTTGCGATGCACTCTTTTCGTGTGTTTTTGGAGCGAATCTCGGCACTTGAAAGTCTTGTCAAAAGTGTCCACTTGACACAGACAGTGCCCTGTGCC
>JASGXE010021021.1:0-10072 GCA_030068105.1 Sinentomon sp. SZTP_YWyxl
CCGGGAATTACAATTTCCTTTATTTTTAGGTTGTTTTCTGGTGATTCTAAAAAACAATTTCCCGCAAGTACAACAAAATTCGATTAAACAATTCACAAATTGCAATTTGATATCGAGGTGTTGATCGAAATGTTAGGTACTATTGCGGGCACATATTGTTTTTCTGAGAATCACACAGAAAAGCTGAACCTGAAAAATAAAGGAAATGACCTGTAATGATATCAGCCACGTGAAAACAGCAAAAATAGTAGGTAATTCGGTAACTTTTACGAGATGTTTGCCGATTTACGCATAGTCGTTATAGAGGTCCGGTCTTGGAAACATTTCTATTTTACGAGCCATGTCCCCATAATGTGCATATGAGGAGCCTTTTTTGAATCGCGATATGGACCGGAACCTAAAAACTTCGCATTTGATTGGGTGCAGTTATCACAGGACGCGTTTTAATTGAGAGCGATATTGAAATTTATTTTTAATATATTTTCGTCTGATGTAAATATTTCCGAAGAGGTGGCAGGGCACACGAATTTGAACTTGACGTTACAGCCAATCGGAGATCTTGGATTCAGATCAACTGCAGTCCTGGCCGCACGTCGGTTGCACCGAGCGGAACATTTTGCATTTCATTTCGCCAAAATTTAAAATTGATGTCGTCGTGATTATAACGCTTCGACCAAAACAAGTTGTTTGTGGATAACAACTGGAACGGCAAAAATAACGTATTAAAAACAGATAGGTTTTCTTTTCAATACCGTTCAAGGATAAGTAGACTGAAAAAATAACGTAATCTAAAAACTAATCACACATATCCTGGTACATTAAGAACTACTCTTGATTAATATGCTTAATTTCCGATGCTGTCATGGTCTTACCAAAGCTATTCGATCTCACACCAGATGGTTTAACTGGAAATTATGAAAAATCGATTAAAAAGAATGACAAAATAGTAGAAAGTTGGTGATAAACCTTTGATTTTTCGAACAAGAAAGTTTGGCAAATCCATGTCGATAGCACCGCCACTCTCACAAAACATCATTTTCAACATCTTAGCCGAATATGTTGTCCCATTATAGCGTACACCTCGTTCCACTTGAAGATATGAGCTAATAATGCTGTCAAGAATGCTTGGTGTGAAATCAGATTTCCTTTAACAATGAAAACTCGGTCGAAAACTGCACACTCGGCATAGAAAACAAAGTTTCGTTGAATGTTTGAATGGAAAAGTGGGAAGCATTGTCAGTTTATACCTTCAAATGGAATGAGGTATAGCAAAAGATTGAATGATTCTTGGCCTATAAAATGTCAAATTCGAGGCCAAAACAACAATTGCATGGGGAGAAAGCCATTATAACCTGCCTTCCTAAAAACGTTCCAAAATCGTGTTTTAATCTCATACTTCGCAATCAACAATGATAACCACCAAAAAACTGTGACAGACGAGAACATAAAAATGCATGTTTTATCTCTTTAGGCTGAAGCTCCTACGAGCTTCTTTCTCGTATGCCTACGTAAATACAGTTCTGCTTGTAGGCTAGTTGGTGTAGTTCACATGAATTTCGAGTTACAAATGACCGCGGTTGAGCTGTGTGCATTTCTTAACCACCTATCTATAAAAACGCTCATATAGGTACCACAATCTACTGCCAAAAAGAACTCGTCTGGAAAATGTATTTTTGGGCATTCTGGTCAAGGCGGACATGGGAAGCTACAAGTGCCCAATGTAGCTGACAAGAACCGTATCTGAACTGGTTGAGACGACGAAAAAATCCCATGTAAATATCCTCATCCATGTTTCACGGTCACAAAATTAGTTGTTCGATCCGGCCATTGAGAGTTCTTACGAATAATCTCCACTGTAAATGGAGATTCCTTTCTCCCGAGAGTGAAAATTATTGGGAAGCAAAAATAATCTGGTATGTGGAAAATCCTGCTGCCTGTGTTCTGCTGAGAGAATCCCTGGAGTCAATCAACTAGCTGAGATGTGTATCAGTGTGGATGTGATACTCATTTGCTGCATTTAGTAGTACGAGAATGAATATGCGCAAATCTGCGCAATGGGCTTTAGCCGTCGGGGTTTTTGTTCTTTCCATGGTAGTGTGCCCGATCAGTGTAACCGCATGCTCAGGAACTCCCTGGAAGGTAGGTGAATTTAAATTCGAGAATTTTTTTCTGGCCGCACAGGGTCAAATTTCATTCCTTTGAAGTCAGGTTCCACAAAAACGTTTGGAACAATATATACCGATCTAGACTGTTTATTGGCATACGGAATGAACATATCTGCACCTTTGTCCAAGATGTTGAAGCTCTACTTCACAAATGTTGTGGTCTCGAGGTTATACTTGTCATTTTCGTGCAATTTTTTAAATTAAAACAATGTTTTCGAGGTAGTCTTCCTGTAATATGGAATTTGAAAAGCAAATAGAGCCTACAAACTCGCATCAAAGTGTATATTCAATCCTCGAAATATGTAATAAAATGATTTTTTCCTGATTTTCTGTTTCGTTCGAAACGTTCTACCAGCCTACATCTGCCGCCCTTCATTCTTTCAGTGTTTCCCGTTTTGTATTTTGCCACCATTTGCTTATTTTTTAATTTTATGGTCTACAAAACTTGCTTTTCGACTTCCGTCTTTAAGATTCTGTACGACACGGCGACAAAATTCCACTTAATTACGGCTTCAAAGTTGTTACCATTTCAAGTTTCGTGAATCATGTGTTTAGCCAATAAAATGTTATATATGTCTGCGAGATTTCATTACCTATATTTTTCAAATGCGTGGCAAGCTTGCTTGAACAGAACAAGTATTGGAAGAAGGCCAGACAAGAGTAGTGAACTCTACGAACCGCATCGCCAGAGTACAGGACTAAAACTGCAAACGTAGTGAATGAAGTATGAAAGCCAGAAGCAGATAGTTTTCCGACACAAAAACGTTCCTTGGACATTCAGAACTGCTCTTTGCAAGAAGAAAAAATAATTGGCTTAAATCACTTTTCTGTCAGACGTCTTACCAATGTTGTATTTCTTCACTCTCAAATCCGATGGGTTAACTGAAAATCAACAAAATCGATTAAAAAGTAACAGTAATTTTGTAGAAATACTGAAAGATACCCTTGGTTTTGCCATAAAAGAGGTCGGAGCGGCGTGCTCTCACAAAATATGCCATTTGTACATCTTCGCCATAAATTGACCCAAGATAGCATATTAAAATAATGAAGGATCCATAGCCCAGGGAATGCCAAATGAAACCAAATCAACAATTTACTAGCGAAAAATTCATTATCACCCGCCTTTCTCAACAGGTAAACATTATTCCTGTGCTTCCACGTTTTCGGACATTCCTTTCAGCCCGTAGCGCAGCCATATGGGTTGCATCGCATCATTCAGCTCTTTAGCACCGAAGCTGCATTAAACAACCAATCCAATGATATCTATTTATCATGTAACAATTTTTCATGCAACTTTTTTACGGGAAGCACGTACCCTTGACACAGGTGTTTGCAAATCCGGTTGTGGGAGCGAACACTACTGCCCAAGTTCGGCTTTACCTCTACAATTCTCTCGCGAGCGCAGAGCTCTGTTTTCTGGGGCGCAGAGCTCTGTACTACGACACCGATTCCGTCATTTCTGTCACGCGTCCCGCTGACAAGAACTCAGAGTTCGGAAACTTTCTTGGTGACCTCACCGACGAACTAGCCAGATACGGCAGACGATCGCGTATAACCGAATTCGTTTCTGGAGGGCCTGAGAATTACGATTAAACCGTCATTTGTCCCGAAATGGGCTGGCCGTCAGTCAAATCCGAATGACATGATCCACGAGAGTAAACTACAAATGTCTCCAGGTGGATAGGCAGAATATAACACAACAATGTGTGTATTTTCATCTGAAGGTTAAAGGTTCCAAGCAATCCCTTGTGGATCCATTTCTGCTCGCAGGGTCGTGGGCAGAATGTAACACAGCAATGTGTTTATTTTATCTGAAGGATAAAGGTTTCAAGTAATCTCTTGTGGATCCGTCTCTGCTCGCATGGTCGTGAGCAGAATATAAGACAGCAACGTGTTTATTTTTATCTGAATGATAAAGGTTCCAAGTAATCTCTGGTGGATACATTTTTGGATATCCACGCGATATCCACGACCCTGCTCGCAAGGTCGTGGATATCGCTCACATGAAGTTTCAAGTTTTATCAAATGACTGCGTACGAACTAGCTTTTATCAATGATAACTGATGAGGTGGGTGCATTTTTATCCGGTCATCTACACAAAAACTCACTCAGAGTTACCGTGATTTTATGTGATTCAATCCTATGCAAAATTGCTTAAATCCCTAGAAAACTCAAAATTAACACACTCGCATATTATTAGTAGCACAATGAAAGCCTTCTCAGAAATTCATTTTCATTTTTTTACAATGTTGACCAAATTTGGAATCACTAAAAGATCAGAAGTCGATAAAAATAGTGCATCGTGCGACATCTCAGATATCCCACGTCATTTTTTGTTTATATTTGCCCAACTGTTTGGAAACACACAGAATAACAGTCGCATCTCTTTCGATTCTACTGATTCCACAGGAGTGGGCCAAATTGTGTTGTTCTACTCCAATTATTCTGGTGAAATTTGCATTGTCGAAAGATTATCTGTTCGTTTTAAATGAAAATCAAAGTTTGGCCAAGTTGGATCCAAACCCGGAATTAGAGTAGGTCAACAGAGGAGAGATGGCCTTCTCTCCAATTTTAGGATTCGAATTTTTCTACGATTGCAATTACAATTTGCACATATTTTGGTTTCCGGCAGCCATTACGAAAAACCAGAGTGTAAAAAATATGCAGGAAAACAATAGTTTGCAGTGATACCGAGCACCTGAACACTGATTTTCAACAAAATCTGTCATGACTTAATCTAGGTTTTGGTTTTTGGTTGCCGATTAACACTCGTCGATTAGTATAAAGATGTTTTCCATTTTGTCAAATGTTACAACCGATAAAATATGTAAATACTTGTGTTTAGAAATCACATTTCAGAAGGTTTGTTAGCGCGTTACTCTGTTCGGGTATAAAGTGGTTATAATTTCTCATAGGTGCTGTTTCTTCTTACCTTTTTCAGTAAAACTGATTTCGAATGGCTTGTACTTGTCTGTCTCCCACTTGTAGTTGAGAAATCGATAGTACAAGTCGCTTCTGTTGTCTTCGTACTTGCCAAGCAGCTTCGCCCTTTTCTGTTCACCCTCAGTTAATGTAACCCCATCTTTAAGCCGTCCAAATTCAATGACATTGATATAGGTTGCATTTAGGTTGGTTGCAAAGTCCTTCACTGCCTGCTTACACTGTCCCTCGCTAATACCAACTAGATTTGGTTTCAATCGATTGAAGAACGCCCCAATTCCGCTTCGTACCAAAGGGTCATCTAATCTGCTGACGTTAAACCAGTCCAAATTGGCATCATTTAAATCGACCCCGTTGGCCACCACAGACCTCTTAAACGCTTCCTCACGCTCACCGATTACACCTAACTTGACTCTTGATGAAATACAGCTCTGGTTGCATTCGTCAAATTTGACCGTGCTTATCAATCTCTTATTATCCGGTCTCTGGAGTTTCTTGTTAGTCCTGTCAAGTGCACGAACAATTATTCGGTGAGACGGAAGCCACCACTCTTCGAGTGCTCCGGTGGGTCCAGCATAATATAACAGAAGAAGAAAAATTAGAGAAAGTTCGAGGCCCAGAACTTCTTTCCAACAGTTCGACGACGGAATATTCATTCTTTCACACTGCATGTCTGAAAGATGAAGGGATACTGAAGATTACTATTCATTCACGAAATGAACACGGCGAGGCGACATCTCGGAAGCTGGTTCACTTCTCTCGCAAAAGGTAGGAGAGATTTGATTTCGCGGAAATGCCTTTGAGAATCATTCTGGCAACCCAACTCCAACACATCTTTTCTACCGGAGATAAGGAATTCGATGCATCAGTCAAAATTCTTTCAAATTAGCACAACTTAGTCTTTCTTCTCTCTTTTCCCAGGCTCAGAATATTTGGAATGCAAATTCAGAGTAAGAGAATACCTCTCTTCTGTTTTAAACAGTTTATCATAGAGCAGATAGTGGATCAAAGTTTGCACTGTTTCATTTCAGCAAAATATTTCATTTTTCAACGGACATTGCTTAACCTATCTCTGTTTGTTTCCGTTTTTGGTATTTTCTCTTTCTGACCCGTCTAACTTATGTGTCATTTGTGCTCGTGTTGGCGGAGAGAAAGATCTTGTGCATTCGTTTTTCGTGGAAGCCTATTTTAAAATCTCGGTTCACAAATTGGTTAATCGAAATCTCGGTTCCCTAATTTGCGAACCGAACCGAATTGTCCAACATAATCACACGCTGACATTATCACAGAAACTCGAGATAAAATCTCGAACACTTTCCGTGGAAGAAATTCTCACGAACAGACTCGCAAAACTTTAATATTTGCAGCATCAGAGTTGCCAAAACACTCAGGTAACCAATTTTGAATGGCGATGTAAGTTTGATTTACATCTCATTTTTCCAATTTTGATAAACACACAATGAAATGTCAGAATTTCATCCCACTGGTATATAAAACTTACCGAATTCTATTTCGAGTCTTCAATGCGCAGAAATCAGACTCCGCATAAAATACAAATTCAACAAGATCGACGTTTAATTTTGTCAAATATTCCGATGCCCAAAGCAATTTACCTATCCGGGGGGTCCAAGCAGATGGCAAAAAGGCTCAAATTACCACGTGGAACTGCACCGATTGCATGGAGACCGATCTCAAAACCATAAAATTGCATGAGTCATGCGAAGGTAATTTCAAAATGATACAGCGCTTTGCAGCAAATGGACTAGCCTGTTGAAACGAGTATCGAAGTGCGATTGCTGAAAGGAAGGCTGTGACGCAATTTATGACAAAACTCGCAAGGCTCTTGGGCTTGGTTTCATGACTAATGTCGCAAGATAGGTTTTGTGCGTAATCTTTATCAATACAGTCAGTATAGTCAATTCTTGTGATAAACTGTCTATGGGAGCTCTGGGAATGGCGAGGAACTTGGAAAAGCCTGTGGTGCATCTGTCACGGAAAAAATACACTTTTCTGCGCCAAATACCACGGCCCGAAAATAGTCCCTTGTGGCGAGGTTTAAAATATTGAAAATTTTCCAGTAGTAAATCCACGCATTTTTACCGATTTGCAAATTCAGTGATTTCACAATCCAAAGCAAATACGTTTCCAATCACATTGAAAACACAAAACATGTGGGTTCTTTTCTCGGTATCCGCAAAGGATGTCTGAATTGGGCCAAAGTGCTTGGCCAAGAATGCAGTACAAAGCTTTTTGCTTTGTACTGCATTCTGTAATGTTGGAAACTTTTGACAGGAATTCACTTATTATTCCGGCGGTGTTGTTGCCACGTTAACTAAATCCCAGAAAATCTTGAGATCATGAGTTGACGGTTACACATCACTGAAAGACATCGCGTCCTCCGACGAATTTTTGAGTTTTCTCTAATTCCCCTCATTCCTCCTATCTCGGCCAATTATATGACCTCCCGTATAGGCTCATGACCAAATTTACAAAAATCATCATGTCCTGAAAGATTACGTCATCATCCACTGTGCTTGTTTCAGACGGTCTCCCACTGCCACCTTCTGGTGCAGATCAGCGGGACTTCGTGGGAATACGATAGTGGGAGTCCGATAGTGGCCAGTGGGAATACGATAGTGGGAATACGATAGTGGGAGTTCGATAGTGGGACTACGATAGTGGGAATACGTTAGTGGGAATACGATACTGGGAGTTCGATGGTGGGAATACGATAGTGGGAGTACGATAGTAGGAATACGTTAGTGGGAATACGATAGTGGGCGTTCGATAGTGGGAATACGATAGTGGGAGTACGATAGTGGGAATACGGTAGTGGGAATACGATAGTGGGAATACGATAGTGGGAATGCGATAGTGGGAGTTCGATAGTGGGAATACGATAGTGGGAATGCGATAGTGGGAGTTCGATAATGGGAATACGATAGTGGGAATGCGATAGTGGGAGTTCGATAGTGGGAATACGATAGTGGGAGTTCGATAGTGGGAATACGATAGTGGGAGTTCGATAGTGGGAATACGATAGTGGGAATACGATAGTGGGCGTTCGATAGTGGGAATACAATAGTGGGAGTTCGATAGTGGGAATACGATAATGGGAATGCGATAGTGGGAGTTCGATATTGGGAATACGATAGTGGGAGTTCGATAGTGGGAATACGATAGTGGGATTACGATAGTGGGAGTTCGATAATGGGAATACGATAGTGGAAATACGATAGTGGGAGTTCGATAGTGGGAATACGATAGTGGGAGTACGATAGTGGGAATACGATAGTGGGAATACGATAGTGGGAATGCGATAGTGGGAGTTCGATAGTGGGAATACGATAGTGGGAGTTCGATAGTGGGAATACGATAGTGGGAATCCGTTAGTGGGAGTGAGATAGTGGGAATACGGTAGTGGGAGTACGATAGTGGGAGTCCGAGAGTGGGAATGCGATAGTGGGAGTTCGATAGTGGGAATACGATAGTGGGAATTCGATAGTGGGAATACGACAGTGGGAGTACGATAGTGGGAGTGCGATAGTGGGAATACGATAGTGGGAGTTCGATAGTGGGAATACGATAGTGGGAGTTCGATAGTGGGAATACGATAGTGGGAATACGATAGTGGGAATACGATAGTGGGAGTTCGATAGTGGGAATACGATAGTGGGAATACGATAGTGGGAGTACGGTAGTGGGAATACGATAGTGGGAGTACGATAGTGGGAGTACGATAGGGGACGATAGTAGAGTAGGATAGTGGGAGTATTGTATTTGCATTTAATTTAATGTTTCAGCTTGCGACATAAATGCGAACATTTGAAAGAACAAAAATGACAAAACTCAATAACTGAAAAGGCGACGAAACGATTTTACACAAAAATCAGCATGTGGCAATCAAGCATTGGGTACAAGAATAAAAACCTTTTGATGCATGGAGTTGACATCTGGCAGCAGGAGGATTTCTGATCAAAAAAAGTCCTTGGGCGGAGAATTCCACTCCCGAAGTGTTTTTGGAAAAAAAGTTCGACAGTGGGAGTGCGACAGTGGGAGTATGATAATGGACGGAAGAAGAGTCGTACACGATAGTGGAAGAACTCGCAACTGCAATCCAATCGAACCGAAGCTTTACCCTTGCAGTCACCACCAACATAAAACATAAAATGTCCTGTAAATGCCAATCCTGCCGTAGGGGTGTGCGAATCCACTTCGAATCCAAAAAAACCGAATCCGAATCTTTCGAGCTCGAATCCGAATCCCAGAAAGACGAATCCGAATCTGCAGGTAACGACTCGAACCGAATCCGAATCCTGTGACATTTTTTCGAATCCATGTTTCGCGAATCCGAATCCCACCTATTTGTTTCGAATCCCAAATTTACGAATCCGAATCTTTTGCTTCGAATCTCGAACCCGAATCCAACGCAAAATTAAGAGGTGGTGGACTGGTGGTATACCTAAGGCTCTAAGGGTAATGTTGCTTGGGTCGATACAGATATTAAAAGTGCAGAAAACTAGGTACCTATTGATCTACCAACATATCTACCGACGCCGATACCAATCAATGCCTACCTACCTGTACCCAAAACATGAATTCGATGCCCATAAGTACAGATAGCAAAAAATATCGATAGGTACCGTAGGTACCTACCTAAACGAATTCGATAGGTAGGTAGGTAGTGTTTGTTAGGTAAGGTACCCCCCCACCTTTTGCTAGGGCTGTGCAAATCTTCGATTCGAATCGATGATTCGAAAATCACGAATTCTGCCCGATTTGTTTCGAAAGGTACGATTCGAAAAATGTGGTGGGATTCGAATCAAGATTCGAGATGCGAACAAAAGGATTCGATTCGCAATTTTGCAACGTTTCGAGATCGAATCGACTGTAGGTGTTTCAAATCATCCCAAATTTCCAAATCTATTCACAATCCAGCAGGCATGCCAAAATCTGGAACCAGACAG
>JASGXE010021030.1:0-10021 GCA_030068105.1 Sinentomon sp. SZTP_YWyxl
TGTAAAAAATCTCAAACCCTTCGAGATCCATATTATTCGACATAAAACGGAAAAAACTTAACTCGTTTTTTATCAATTGGCCGATTTCAACTTTGTTCACTTTTGAAAAGCATGGAAAGAA
Source organism: Sinentomon sp. SZTP_YWyxl (assembly GCA_030068105.1). Taxonomy (NCBI): domain Eukaryota; kingdom Metazoa; phylum Arthropoda; class Protura; order Sinentomata; family Sinentomidae; genus Sinentomon; species Sinentomon sp. SZTP_YWyxl. The sequence continues at coordinate 122 of JASGXE010021030.1, forward strand.
ATAGCCGCTTTTCACATTCTTTGGGTTTTCCAGTACTAGGTCAGCAAAAACTAATTTGTGATCACTAACACCATCCATAACAACCACCTCTTTAACAATGTCAATTGGCCTTACAAGGAAGATATCTAAAATATTTGCAACAGAAGACGTTACACGAGTGGGAGTACTGACAATCTGGCTAAGGTGATAATCCTGCAGAAAAGTGATAGCCTTGTTTGAGATGTCCAAGTCAGAAACACCACTCTGAACGGAAAGAGCATAATTGATATGTGGTAAGTTAAAATCTCCTGCAATGATTTTTTTTTCATTACATTTGAACCAACACCAACTTTATTGAGATTAGTAGCCAGGGAAGCAAAAATATCCCCACTTTGAGATGGAGGTCTGTAGGCTCCTAAAACCAACAATGAGGTGGGACACTTGAGACCAACTTCGAGCTTGCAACACAGGAATTCGTAATGTTTTCCCACAAACAAGAGCTCAGAAGGGATATCCAACCTCACACCAATTGCAACACCACCCCCATGGAGATTTCGATCACGGCAAAAAATACTGTATCCTTCAGGAAAAACTTCATTTTGGTAAATATCACCATTCAACCATGTTTCCGTGAGAATAAAAACATCAGGCCTCAGGAGGGTAACTAAACTGGAAAACTTCTCTACTTTACCACGTAGACCTCTAACATTAATTTGAAGGACTCTTACGAGGGTTGTTGAAAAAGTTTCTGCCTTTGCATAGAAATTCTCGATTTTCGGGATTTTTTCTCCCATGGTCTTAAAATCTGATCTGTTTGCATGTTACCAGGTGATTTACAGATCAATCTAATGTAAATTATTTATTTTGTTGCAATTTGAAAAAGATGCCAGATTTATCGAAAATGAACAAACTGAGCAATTGAACAAAAAACCTGTTCAACAGAACACAAGATCCAAAAGACCCAGGGCACAAAGCCCAGGTCCCGATCACATCCATGCAAGCATGCTGATGTGCCGTTGGCGCATACCTCATTTACATGTTGAAATTTGGCCTTTTTTGTATCGGAACAATGAATTTTGTGATCCAGTGAAAACGGTCCATTTCTCACATTTTCCCATTGTTCATTTTTGGCGACCCTTTGCATATCTTGTGCAAATTGCGACAAAATTGCCATTTTGCTATGGATTGATCTAGAAATCACCCAACAACATCCCAACAGATTAGATTTTAAGACCATGGGAGAAAAATTCCCGAAAATCGAGAATTTCTATGCAAAGGCAGAAACTTTTTCAACAACCCTCGTAAATATCCAGTTTCCTGCCCATTAGTAACATCTGTAGCCTTAAGAGGGGGCAGATTGGCACGTAAAGGTGAAACCACGTTGAGAGCAGTGGGATTTACGAAACTTCTCTTTTCTAACGCACCATGATTTGCAGCTCTCAAAATGGGATTAAGCATTAGCCAGTCCCCTTTACTCGGTTTACAATGGACAAAAATGACAAAAATGGTTATGAAAGCAACTTGCAATAGCATGAGCACCATGCAATGGGTAGTGTAATCGATCATTTGACAGCGAGTGCCTCTGGACAGGAGAAATGTCCAGAAACTGCAGATCAGGGCCTGGTTGCGCCAGTGCAGGCGATATCAGGCCCTGATCTGCAGACTGCTGGGAGCGAATAAAATATGCCTTGAATGCAGCAGTTTTCAATTTGAAATTTCGTTTTTTTTTCATATATAAGGCAACCTGATGAGCAGCCTGTGTTCGGTCCTGCGTGGACAAGGTAGAAACCCTCGTATTAAAAAACTTGTAAATATCTGCTCATTACTTTTCAGTCAAGGCAGCCGAGCACAGATGTTCTTGCAGAAGCCGGGACCGGCCACTGTCAGAATCAGGTGACATGTCAGAGCAGGCGCAGCAAGTGGCTCATTTTATTCGTGTCATGGTGTGTGGATCTATAAAGTGGATCCACTGCGTTAATACCGAAGAGTTTCGACAGATGGCAGGGCAAGCAAGGTTTCCGCTGTCTAGTCATTTGAGCTGAAAAGCATTGAAACTGCATTTTGGTGACAAAAGCGTTTCTGTCAAACTTCCACATTTCTGATATTTGGAGCAAGTAATTTTGCAGACGTACGACGTGGTCAACGTTTTGACCTCGATTATTTCACGATTATTAGGACAAAGAACCCTGGTCAAATCCACACAAATCACCCCAATTGCTAGATTTCCAGACTACTATCGCAATGTTTGGCCACAGGTCTGGCCATCGGACATTTGCTGCCATCTTCTGGTCGCGGAGGTCAACTAGCCACTGAAGACAGGTGGCCGTCAGACACGCAACCGCTGAGGAAAGGTGGCCCAGACATCAGGCCACGGGAGACTGAAGTGTGCGGCTGCGGAGAACAGGTTGCAACCGGATGTGTTACCGATATGTGATAGGCCTATTAAACTAACAGGAAGCGGGACATCGACCTACTTATGAAGAACGAAGGTAGAGACTAAAATTAGCACCCAATTTTGTTTTTGAATGCCAGGCGACAAGTTCGATACACAGAAGCCACTTGCCCAGCGAACAAATTTTCGTGGCCAGATTGCCACAGCGGCGAGATTACATACCCACAGCACGATCAAATGTGTGGTGGTCAGATATTCGGTTACCAACAGCTGTACGACATGGCCAAGTTTTCGGGGCCAGATCTGGCTATCAGATAACTGGTGGCCAAAAGTCCACATGTCCGCCGCCGCAAAACGTCCATCAGCTAGATGTCCATGGCGGTCAGATGTCAATGGCGGCCGGATGGCAATGGCGTCCAGATGTCCACGGCGACCTGATGCCAATGGCAGCCAGGTGTCCACCGCGGCCAAATGTCCAGCCCCCGACTGATTGATGTTTACCCATGGCTTGTTGTCAGCCAACGACATGATGTCCCCCTATGCTAGATTTGCTGCTGTCCACCTAAAGACCGCCTAAAACAAGTTTCTCGCAGTCAGTTATGAGGGCACGAGCAGAGAACTGCCAGCTGCCCAAAGAGATGTGGCAATTTTCTTTGAGTGTGCCGCTCACGTTTGCGAAGGTTCAGTTTCCAGCGACATTAAAGAAAAAGTTTTTACAAAAAAGAACAAAATGCAGTCTGCTTTCCGGTTGCTCCTTCAGGTCACTTCATCAGACCTCCACAGCCGGCCAATGGCCTATATCTGATTTCCGGATGCGAGTTCAGGCCTTCACAGCCGAGAAATGCTGATGATCGCTGTTTTTCGGCTAAGAAGGCCCAAGCTCGACTCCAGAAAACAGATACACCATTGGTCGGCTGTGGAGGCCTGATGACGCGACCAGAAAGCAGACTTCGTTTTGTTCTTTAAAATGTTTTGCATTCTGTCTCTGGAAACAACCTTCGCCAACTTGAGCAGCATCCCGTTGCCAAGGCCGTCAATACATGGCACTGGCTGCCGGTTTTCAGGTCGCTGTTGTCATTCTGATATTTTTGAAAGGAGAAAACTTCCCGAACCATGGTGCCGTGGGGCCTGTAAAGCGACGGAAAATGAATTTTAGGCGACAGAAAATCCCAAGACAGCGAAGCAGTGTCTGAGTTTGATTCCTGACGATGAATTCTGATGGTTCCCGCAGGGGGAACTATCAGCCGTCCGAGGGTTTTGCTTTGAAAGAAGGGGGATTTTTGCGGAAGGGTTTTGGAACTTCAAACTCTTTGAGGAAAATTGAAGACAAAAATTTGTTTTCGTGCACTTTCTGGGAGATTTGTCATAACCAAGGGTTTTTTGATTGTTGGGAATGGTTTTGCAACTGTTTTACCCTCTTTCGATTTTGCTGGCAAAACTCAATCTCCACTGACAGGCACCTGGATCCAACTCGTCAAGCTGCGCATTCGTCCAGATAGCTGCTCTGCACAGACGAGTTTGTCAAGGAAGTCAAAAGCCAATGTTTTTGACAGTTTCGATTTCGAGTTCTTCATATGACTCCATAAAAAGGCATTTTCATTGTTTTTGTGGTTTCATTCCCAGGAAAAATATCACATTTTCGGGGTAGGATCTTAACAGGGCAAGATCTGGTCCACGAAAGAGTACTTTTGTCAGAATTTCAAGTTCATGTCATTGAATTTCTATCTAAAACTAGCAAGACATGGCTGTTTGCAATGAAACACGGAAACCGACATTTGGTTTACCCACCGACCTAGATGTCTTTGTCGTTTTGTTATCATCGTCCTCGAAAACTTTGTTCGTGGAATCTGAAAAATTCTTCCCCTCTGGATATCAAGTCGGAGACCTCACCTTTCACTGAGGAGTTTTTGCAATAAAAACTTTGGAAAAGAGCCGCAGGATCGAGGTAAACGTGCAGTGCAAAAATTGCATGTGCGCAACTGGGATGGCAGCACTGACACCTTGCTCCAAAATTGATCTATTGAAAAGCTTCACACGGGATAAATCGGCAGTTGTTGCTTAATTTTCAGTTTGTTTGTTTGAGTTGCATTTTAGACTAGTTTCTCTATATCCTAATGATTTTTGAGTGGGATATTTGTTGGCGATGACATTACAACTTAATTAATGACCAAAACCTAACTTTACATACTCGTAATACAGGCAGAATGTTATGTAGTCATATCAGCATTTGGATCGAGTGAGTTTTGGTCCGACAGCCGCTGGATGTGGAACCAGGTGATGCATCCTTACGCTTGCATGCAGGCAAAGGGAATAAATTCCACACAACAAAACAAAAAAAAACAGATAAAATGACAAAGTCATGTGCCATGAAAACACACAGAAGGTGAGAAGTTTTCTTTTGACGACCCAGGCAGATCACACTTGTGAAGGCTAAGTTTCCAGGGATAGAAACAAAACAGAAAATAGATTCTCGCTTCATTCAGTTGCAGTTCCAAAAGTGAATGGAGCCCAACAAGGAGCAAATTCAGGACAGGCGCTCTGTTTAAACCAAGGAAATTGTGAAGATGAAATTGTATAAGGATCTGCAGAAACTAGGTTTCTCAAGTTATACACCGGATATTCCGCATACACTTTTTAGTTGCCGGCTAAAAGCCGGCGAAGCCGGCAAGGATAGCAAAAGCATGGCATCGCAGTGCGTAGTTTTGCAACACTGCTGGAAGTGAGTTTAAAAGGCAGAACTACAGATGAATGAGTACCAAAGGTCAGTTCAGTGAGAGCAGACCTTGCCGAGCTTCCTGGCCGATTTGCTGGATTTCAAGGCAAATGTTCTCTGAATTTCCTTTGTGAAAATGCAAACTGCACCACAAGCATGGAAACACCAGGGTGGAAGCAATTCCATGGAGAGTGGGCGGTGGAGCAGCAGAGTGTGTTTTCGATTACCAGTCATGAAATTCAGGGACTTCATCGGGGGCAGGGGATGAGAAATGCCCCCAGCGGCTCCCTTGCACTGCTATGTGCTCATGCCTCTCCCTGATGGAAAATTTGGCCTTTGAAGGTGACCATGAAATAAATTTATTTTTGTAATCTTGTATCCAGAGTTGGGCAGTTCCTGGTGACGGAAGGGGGAAGGTATATAAGCGATGTGTGGAAATGCTGGCACAGCATGCTTGTTTCCTGATGAGTCTACTAAATCGCTTACGTTTCATGGAATTATTTGTGAACCAGTCGGAAGCTAAAAATGAAGGGGTTTCCTGTGTTTGCAGAATAAAAAAATATCATAACCAAGAGAGATCATCATTTTTGAATTATGAAGAAGTACTCTCAGAAAAATTACCATCAGGGCAGCTCTCCCTGCCATTGTTCCCACCTTTCATGCCAGCAAAAATTCAGAATTAATATTCCCTTCGCCATAGCCTGGCGGCAAAATCAGAAAAGCTCTTTCTGGAGACCATGACTCGTCAACACCATCAAAGAGCTCTTTAAGGACAGTTAACCCGAAGTAGCCAGTCTCCTCAAATTTTTTTAGAGTCACTGGACAATTTCAGAATTTTTTTTTCGCTCCCGCTTGAAACCATTTTCAAAGAACACTTTCCCGGAAAAAAATTGTTATTTTTCAGGCTCACCAATCCATAAGAACAATCCTGTGCCAAAAGTTATGGAAATTCACATTTCACGCATCTCAAACCACACCAATGACTCAATGAGGTTAAAAATTATCAAATTGGAGAAAAATACAAGAAAACTGCCCAATCAATAAAAAAATTTGCCAAAGCTTCGAAGATGTCCAACAAATTACGTCCGAAGTTTAAAAAGGCAAAACCTTTGCCTGAAACTAGTAACTTGTTTTGAAAAAAAAAACAAAATTTTTTGTCATGATGCAGCTACTAGTTGCAGGCCTGGTCTCCAAATCACCAGTCAGGTCAGAACAGGCTTTGCACTGACAAATCCATCTGTGACAGATTTTAGGATTGGTGAAACAGACCACCTCGTTCTTGAAGAGAGAACAAAAACATAAAGTACATCTCAACAAGAACAACATCCAATTTAATCTTGGTTGTCTCAATTGTTCTTTGCCTCCAATGGAATAGAAAAGGGATATACCACATCATTCAAAACATTGCTGGCAAAATTTCCAGGAAACATGCTGATGGAAATTGCTAAGAAAGTATAGAACAAATTTTCTGCCTTTCAAAATTTCCCGAATATTTGGATACCTGAATAAGCACCAGAAGTTCTGGCTTTTAAAGTTTTTGGCAGGCACCCTTTGAAACAAGTTCACCAGCCAACAATACCTCATCTCACAATTTACATCAAACCCAATGTTAAATTATACATTCGCAATAACTGAAGCTGGAAAAGTTGGAAACAACGAAAAAAGAGTGATTACACAATTAGTCTGCAGAAAATAGGAATTCTATTTTGCAAATACCTACGTGATGTTCTACTTTTGTCAAAAATTCCAGAATAAAAAAAACACCAAAAAGGTGCTTTCCCATGCTGTATGCACAGGTTGAAAATAATGGAAATGTGCAACGTTAGGGCTTTTTCCGTGTTTGAGATGAGTGACAACTGGATGTTCTGTGGAAGAACTAGAAGTGGACAGGCATAACTAGAAGTGGACAGGCATAACAAGAAGTGGACAGGCAGCACTCAGAGTGGTAACCAGGGCCGCAAAAACGAGGCCGGGCTTAGGCCTGAGAAATGCAAGGTCAAGGACAGCATTTTCAATCATTTTTAACTGTGCATGATAAAATGATGCATTAAAATAAAATAAACAATAATTTTTAACTGTGCATAAAAAATGATGCATTAAAAATAAAATAAAGAAAATAAACATGCACTAAAAATAAAGATCATGCACATACTTTCCCATGTTGTATGCACATGTTACAATCATATGTTTTGACGAGAAGTGCATGATGGGAAGTGGACAGGCAGAACTGAATGGTAGAAGGGATGAGCAGAATTCGAAATTTAAAGTCGGGTCGGATTAGGATTGGAACTTAGCAACATCGGAACGGAATCTGAACTTTTCGGAATCAGAAGTCTTTCGTTATTGGAACTCATTCGGTATCGGAACTGCGATCGGAAAAGGAATTTATGCCGGAATCGGAACAGCCATTGGCTGTTTCTGCATATTTTTGCATGATGTCAAGACTCTTCTGACCCTTCATCAAATCCTGGAAAAAATCCGGTTTTTGGAACAATTCCACCTTGTGGAACTTCGAAAACTCTGAAAATACCATCATATCATTCTTCCGAAAAATTCGGCGCAATTCCGATTTTTCGAAATTCCGAAACATTCGGAAAATTCCGACTTTTTTGAAATTCCGAATTTTCGGAATTTGAGAAGTTCCATTCCAAATTTGCTCCGATTTTATTTCCGAGTTCCAATTTCCGAAGACGGCGTTCTGACTCACCACTAGAAACCAGGCCCGTAAAAACAAGAGGCTGGGCTCGGGACCGAGAAATGCAAGGATCATCAGCTGCACATTTCGATTATTTTTACTCGAAACAAAAGATAAAAATATCGGGCTCAGGCCCGAGAAATGCAAGGATCATCAGCTGCACATTTCAATTATTTTTACTCGAAACAAAAGATAAAAAATATCGGGCTCAGGCCCGAGAAATGCAAGGATCATCAGCTGCACATTTCAATTATTTTTACTCGAAACAAAAGATAAAAATATCGGGCTCAGGCCCGAGAAATGCAAGGATCATCAGCTGCATTTCAATTATTTTACTCGAAACAAAAGATAAAAATATCGGGCTCAGGCCCGAGAAATGCAAGGATCATCAGCTGCACATTTCAATTATTTTTACTCGAAACAAAAGATAAAAATATCGGGCTCAGGCCCGAGAAATGCAAGGATCATCAGCTGCACATTTCAATTATTTTTACTCGAAACAAAAGATAAAAATATCGGGCTCAGGCCCGAGAAATGCAAGGATTATCAGCTGCACATTTCCAAAATTTTAAACTGTGGATAATAAAATGATACACCAAAAATAAAATAAACATAAAGTTAGCATGCACCAAAAATAAATCAAGGGGGCACACTGCTTGATATTATCTTTTGCCCTGCTGCGACATTTTTGCCTTCCAACTGATTTTGATGAAATTTTGCACATGTTTCGGGACCTATTCGTATATGAACCTGCCATGTTTTCATCAACCAAGCCCGAGACTTTTCCACCACAGCAGTTTTGGGTTAACAAAGGTGCACACACCTTTTCTTGGAAAGCAAAATACATTTGAGAGTTCAAATCTGGCACACAAGTTCCCAAAATTAACAAGACAGAGCCAGAATGTCCTAAATCTTTCAACGGACATTCAGGAGTGCGTTTTTCACCACCCCTTTGCGAAAAATAAAAATAAAAAAAATGTTTGCAAGCTTGATTTGAGTGCTCCATACTTTCCTCTCCACCTTCCTAACATCTTGGCACATCACCCGTTTTGAGGAGAAGTTATCCGAGAGGATGCAGGAACTCGATTTTGTCTTCAATTACAATGTCTCAGTTTATTACAAAAGTGGTAAACCACCTTCGTGATTGTCACACAACTGTCCTCCTACACCTGCAAAACCAGTCAAGGACCCGCAAATCATCAACTGCTCTGGAAAACAAACAGCAATGCAAACGCCCAGCGATTGAAACTGTGAGTGACGTTGGACTGCGAAAGAGAGAGCCAGGGAGAGAAGAAAGAGAAAGGTGAGCGAAGGTGAGAGAATTGCATGCAACAGCTCAGGATTATCGTTGCATGTTTTCCCTCTGAATGCAAATGCATCCTCGACAAAGTAAAGAAAAGTGAGAGATGCGGGAAGAACATTTCAGGAACAATGGACCAAGCAGAATTTGTTCACTGTGGTGAAAGAGAAGCCTGTCTGTCTCGGTTGCCTGGACCTTAAAGGACAGTTCACAATGGACAGAATTGCACAGCTGAAACACATAGTCTCTGCGAGAAGAATTTGCCTGAAGGCTTACTAATTTATAGTCCTCAAGATGGTCATTTTCCCAGTTTACGAACCCATTTTCTGTCGATTTTAAAACTCTGCCTGAATGATCTTCAAATGGATTTCATATTGATCATCAGTGCATCTCTTCTCTGAAGGAGAGACGCAAGCGAGTTTCATAGAATTCTGCGGTAAAATAAGTTTCTGCTGAAGTATCCAGGCCTCGTTCAAACATGCACTGCAAATTTCATTCCGTTTTTGGATCGAAATACATGCATACGTAAACAGATGTTTTCCAGAATGAAGCAAACAAAATCCAATTCCAGAGACATGCATAGAGCCTCACATCTGGAGAATTGTCTGAGGGTGACATCATCATCCATTGAACACGATCTTGCAAAGCTGGTTCGTGAAAAGCAGCGTCAGTCATCCCACTGACCAGGCTTCAAATACCGTCCACTTTCAACGTTTTTATGTACCTGAGTTGTTTATTGAGAGCCATGATTTCTATCATCGTTTCACCCAACACGAGCAATTTTGCCTCCCTGATATTGCGGTCAACAGGATTGGCAGAAT
>JASGXE010021034.1:0-10077 GCA_030068105.1 Sinentomon sp. SZTP_YWyxl
TTCTCAATACAATGGAACGTTTTAAATGCCTCTTTTCGTTTTTGTGGCGCTGCGGGTTGCTAGAAAAGGGACACTGTGCACAATGCTCTGCCCTCCACATGACCAATGGAGGGTCCAGTGGGGGCAGAGGGGGAGACCATCGCCGCTGGGCAAAAATTGTGATTTTGCCGATTTTGGTAAAATAAAAATTTTGCATCCAAATTAACCACAACATTTCAAAAGTTCTAGATACATTGGTGAACTTTATCCCCACACCCCCTGCTAAGAGCTTTGTTCGATGAAATATTGCTGGGGCTCTGCTCCAGACTTCACCCTGAGGCATGCCTTGTGCTGCCTCCCTCCACGGAAGGCTGGATCCACCGGTGGAGATGACCACTTTCGCTGAATCCTGGAGCCTTTAGACCACATTGAATCGCAGTTCGTTACAAAAAAAGCGGAGATGGGACAGCGTGCAGATGAGCATATTGATGACAGTTTTCCAAAGTTCAAGTTTCTCCATTAAGTTTCTCGTTGTATTTTTTGTGCGGTGTTCTGAATAACGATGATTCTGCAGTGTGTCCGAGGCATGCATTACAGATTATCGGGGGATATAAAACCTGACGGGTCGACTATTTTGTTTGTGAACCGATTTTGCTGAAATTTGTGGGGAAGTTCAGGGAGTATCATGGTGACTCTTCTCTTCTGCAAAACTTCATCACAATTGGACCATTGGTTTTGGAATAACAGCAATTTTTGTGTTGATTATTATTATTATAGCGCTAACTTTTTTGACATATTGTGAAGCTGCAGTGGGCTGCAGAGCAATTTTACAAGTCATCTCTGGTTCAAAAATGACTCAAAATTGGAGCTGTGGATTTTTTTTTTGCTTGCAAAAGCTTTTTTTGGAAATTCAAGTTGTGATAGAAGAAAGCAAAAAATTGGCAAAATTTGCGACGAAAAGACAAATATACCTATCTCTTGACTTGGCAAAAATGAAAATTCTGGTCCCACAGCTCCAATTCAGGGAGTTTTTTACATACTCGTATTGTGAGAAAGTCTGTATCTCTGCAAATGGCTGAGAAAATGCAATCGAAAGCTTTTTTCACTCAGCGGAAAGTGAATATAGGAGAAAAACACATTTGAATTTGAACAATATTTTTTTTCACAGTACCTTCTTACAAAATTGCTTCAGTATTCTCCTGCTCCATATTCTGTTGTCAACTGAAGTGACAGAGATATTGAATATCTGACACTTCTATTGGATTTATAGGAGAAAAACACATTTAATTTGAACAATATTTTTTTTCACAGTACCTTCTTACAAAATTGCTTCAGTATTCTCCTGCTCCATATTCTGTTGTCAACTGAAGTGACAGAGATATTGAATATCTGACACTTCTATTGGATTTATAGGAGAAAAACACATTTGAATTTGAACAATATTTTTTTTCACAGTACCTTCTTAAAAATTGCTTCAGTATTCTCCTGCTCCATATTCTGTTGTCAACTGAAGTGACAGAGATATTGAATATCTGACACTTCTATTGGATTTATAGGAGAAAAACACATTTGAATTTGAACAATATTTTTTTTCACAGTACCTTCTCACAAAATTGCTTCAGTATTCTCCTGCTCCATATTCTGTTGTCAACTGAAGTGACAGAGATATTGAATATCTGACACTTCTATTGGATTTATAGGAGAAAAACACATTTGAATTTGAACAATATTTTTTTTCACAGTACCTTCTTACAAAATTGCTTCAGTATTCTCCTGCTCCATATTCTGTTGTCAACTGAAGTGACAGAGATATTGAATATCTGACACTTCTATTGGATTTAGAAATCCAATTACTTATACAAAATTTCATGCTTCTGGGCAAATGAATATTGAAAAAGGTGCAAAAATGTGCTTAAACACATTGTGCAACACTATGTGTACTAAAACAAAGTGCCCACGCAAATAGAACGACAAAATTCCCTGGGTTTTTCCAGGTGGCAACTCAGAAAATTCCAGGTGCACCAATTCAGTTGTCTAAAAATGACAAATACAGGGTGTCCCAAAATTAACTATACACTTTGTAATTTCTCTAATGTCCTGGCAAAAATGGTTCGATATGGCCCCCGTTTCGTTCTAAACAGAGCTCGAGGCATGTGACGAAGTTATCGAAAGTTTGGCGCAGCATGTCTTGGTCTATTCCGGCCACAGCAGCTGTGATTCGTTGGCGCAATTGGTTGAGGTCGGCAGGCCGTGCTGAGTAACTTGTGATTTTATGATCCGCTGCAGCTTTCCGTACAGAAGTTGTTGGCCTCTCCGCCGTCAATTCTTGCACCATGGCTATGTTCTCCACCGAGCTCCCAGAGCGTGGACGGTCAGCCCCAGGTGCCTGCTTGATTGAGCCAGTTTCGACGAACTTTGCGTGCATTCCATACACAGTTTTCCGGGGATGTTAAAGTGATTCTGAAACAGCTGCTGGACACTCGTCGCACTGGAATACACTTCCATCCAGCAGACTATTTTCCGACGTTGCTCATCGCTGTATCTGACAGCCATGACCAATTTAATACCACCTCAAACAAAACCCATGTGGAAGAAAACAAATGTGTATAGTTAATTTTGGGATACACTGTATATTGAAAATAGAGAGTACTAGCCTCATTCAAATAGATAACGCCCTTGTAATTAGATATTCTTTACATCAGTAATTTGATCATCAAGTTCCAACAATTTTGCCTTCATTTCAGTTTCCAGTTGTTTCTTTCGCTTTTCGGGAGTCAAAACTTTGCATTGGGCAGCTCTTTTTGCAGCAATTGTGGATGAATGATGTTTCTCATCTTTTCTCCGCTCCTCCAGCGTACTTTGATATCTTGATCTGGCACCGCGACAACTTCTTATTAATGCACTGTCAATGTTAACTGCCAATACACCTCCAGCAACAGAAATGGCACTGTGAACAACGCGCTGAGCAACAAGAGATTCGTGGTGAAGGTTTTCCACAACAAGTTCCTTGTTCACTGAAAACCCCCTCTCGACAGGAACATTGCCATGTGATATTGGCAACACCAACTGCACCAGTTTGAAGAGATTGTGAAATTGTTCCTCATCTTTAAAGAAGCTGGTAAACATGGCATCATGCTGTCCTTTCTTCCATGTTACGTCCATTACTTTCGTGCGAACAAGATCTCCTTTCTCGTTGTTTGGCTTTTCTTTCACCATCTGCAGAAAGTTGCAATACTCTTCACGGATCAAGTCAGCATCACTGCCAGAGATGTAACCAGTCCACAACTGTGAATGTCCTCCAGCAATAAATCTGATCTCTTCACTGCTGATGACAATATGTCATCCAAAATCACTTGAGGAGACAGGCAGGACAGCGACTTCGTGAGGGGATACGTGACAGGTGATCTCTCTTGGATTTTTGAAACCAAAGCGCTTAAGAACGAACGGCAATCAGTTAGGTATTGCTTTCTCTCCGGATCTGTTTGACCGATCCCAGGTGACTTACAAGAGCCCTGCGTGCCATGTTGCTCAGTGAAATTTGTTTCTTGCACCAAACACACAAAGCCATCTTCGGATTGCCTTTCACAGGCCATACCCCCAATCAGCGAAGTCAGGATTAAGAGATCTATTTTCCCAGTCTGGATTATAGCAACTCAAGAAATTGCTTGAGCTTTGTTTAGACATTTTGAGATCTATGTTATAAGTGAAATGAGAAAACTTGGCAAATCTACAGAGAAAAATAGAATAATAAGGCAATAAAAAATCGTACGAATGTCTTGCTTTTCAATTTGCTATGCAAAATTATTGTGCGCTTCATATCCTACCTATGCAGGATTCCCTGAGTTTTTCCATTTCTAACCAAATTCCCTTGGTTTTTCCAGGTCTGTGGGCACCATGTTAAAAAGTAATGCTTTTTCGCAAAATTAATTCCAGAAAGAAGTGTTTGCAGAGAATTTAAAATTCCGGATTTCGGAATGTCATTCTGAAATGCAAATTTTGGGCATGTCCGGTTAATCTGTCTTATGACCCTGGAAACTGTCCCTCCACTCCGATGTGCAACGTTTCTCCTGGAAAACTCAACATTCCACACACACACACACACAGGAGGCAGCGAGGTGGAAATCATAATCATCTCAATAAATTGGCCCTGAAAATGTATCATTATCATTGCAATCAGCACTGAAAACATTGGCAGAATCATTAAAGAATGCTAAATATGCTGTTTTTGTCAATTTTGGACCATGCACCCCCAAAATAACGGCCAACTGAAAACTTTAGATTTTTACAGTGCAGGTACGCAAATTTTTTTTACTGCTTTCATAGTTGGAAATTTCATCAGATGCCATGCAAACTCTAGGCTCGAGGCAGTCTCAAAAAATAAAAAACTGAAACTGAAGTCACAACATGCAATTATTGCTAGTAATTTTGCATGGCAGTTGGAGCCAGGACAGGCCGTTACCTCCGATATCATCTCAGTTCGAAAGTGAACTTGGAGATGTACTGAATACCACAATCTTAAAACCACAAAATATCAGCTTTTATTATAAATCGGCAATTATTTACAAAACGGCAACAATGACAAAAATAAAAGGAGTGTGATCAGCTCGGTTTGGAACAGACAGTACGTTGCACAGCACAATTCTTTGCGAATGTGTGGAGCAAACAGTATGCCATAAACTTTCCCTGAATCTATTTACAGGTTAATCACCGCTGTGGCAAGATAGAGATCCTCTCTCTCTTTACTTGGATTGTTGGTAACATCGGTGCAAGCGCAGTTGGGTCCCTGAATTCGGCTGCACTGGCCTGTCGCAAGTAAAAGAGGACAACACAAATCTTCAAATTGGCACAGTTTTAGGTAGAAGGAACAGATTTTGGATAACTAAAACTTTAACCAGCACATAATTCACAGCACAATTTTTACACTTAACTCAATATCCAAGAGGGCACGATTTGCAGGGGAGCGATTTCAAATTGACCGGACAAATGCAGTTTTGTTTTCTGTTCCCTGCGAAGGTACTCGATTATCAAGAAAAAGCTCAATGATAGCTTTACCAAAAAGAAAGACATGCAACCATTCTGGATGCCATTAAAAATTATGAGTCAAACTGATCAAACCAAATCCATCTCCCAAGCCAAAGAAATGGGCTGAGGTTAAATTTGTCGATCATTCACTCATACAGTGTGCATAAATTTTAATGCAAAACAACAACATGGCAAAGAGTTCAACTTTTAACGAGAAGTTTGTTGGCACTGATGTCTTGACCAGCCCCAAAAAGGTGCACATAAAAGAGGTGGCCGAATTCATTTGAACTCCAAGTCTATCCAGTGCAAAAGTTATTGTGGATGGCGTTTTTCCAGGTGTTCATCTGGTTAACACGGTCCACAATAATGATGGCTGATATCCTCCACAATAAGATGAAGATGCATAGGCTTCATCGGTATCGGGACAATTGGTCCGTCTGCACAACACACATCCAGCAGATTGTTGACCCTCTACCCGGGTCTGCTGACAAGTACCCAAAAACAAAGATAACATTACGGTTATTCGGCCAAACGTTCTGGACTGACTAGAATACTGCCTGTTTCATTTTCGACCGCAAATCTTGACATCCGATCCGACCATGGCCTCAAAACAGGTACCTAATTGTAGTTTCAACTAATTTACCACAAACCATATTCTGACAACCAATGTAGTGAATACTGGATAGATTTCTATTGAAAAAATGTGTTTCTGTACAAACGCCACTCCTTTTCCATTAACATGGAAAGATGCATCAACCTGCTGAATTTGCTCTTGGACTCTGGGTTGAGTTCAAGTGGCGATGGGGAACACGGCCGAACAAGCCGAGAAGAAATGTTGGTTTTTCTTAAAATACTCGTACAGTCTCTTGGCATAGGTTTTTGGTCGAAGCTGACGGGGGCAAAAATGTGGGTGCAATCGACACTCTCTGTTAACGAGCAGGAAAGCAATGTGTGTCCAATGCCAAAATAAATGTCCCCACTGCAACAACACCAATCGTTGGATTTGCTAACGTGTATTTTGGAACAGGGTGCTTCTTTTTCCGTGTATTCCCTGATCAAGTAAGTCTTATCAAGTTCGTGGAATATCCTGGTTTCTCTGAGCCTCACCATAACATTGTCCACCCTCAAGAAGAAACGCATCAGGATCAGGAAACATGAAGGCATCACACGCTGAAAGGAGAGGAAGAAGAAAGCACAAAAATGTGAACAAAGATGGGCACCAAATAATCGAGGTCAAAAGGGGGCCAGCGACCATTGGTGTTGGATTGGAATCTGGCATCGAAAAAGTCAACATTTGAACAGAACAGGGCAATGTTCAACATTGAAGAGGACAACGTCGACACAGGACAATGTTCAATACAGATCTGGAACTGCTTCAATGGGCACTTCCAGACACCTACAGAAATTTATTGAATTTCGAAGAAAAGGATAGGCATCGAAGTGCTGAGAAAAGGAGAAGGCCCGGAGCAGGGTTGGTCCTGGTTTAAACTGGCCGGTTTTAACCACTGGTTTTAACCGGCTTGGACAAAACCGTTTCAACCGGTCAAAACTGGTGAGTTAGGTTTGATGCAGAGAATGTTGCAATTATTGTTAATCTTTGTCATAGGATTCATCAGCTTTCATAAAAATATCGGTCCAGACCCCAAAAATCTGCATTTTGTGATACCTTAATGGTCGGTACCTAAACATGAAGGCCTAACGACCAAAGAAAGGGAAAGAATATCAGTATTAAAAGTAAAAGACACATGGAAATTTAATTGCAAATCTTCAGAAAAAATATGTGAGAAAAAGCAAGCTTGAATTTAAAATGCTGATCCACACAATATGCACTGCTTAGTGCTATCCCAAAAGGCCTACGAGGGAGCCATATTGTTGGTTCGTGTTCTGCAGCAGCATCCGAGTGGTGGAATGATTTTGCAACTGCAGTGGATAAGTTGGGATTTGTCGAGACAGCAGAACAGTCTGGTTGGGAAGTACAGGAAGGACAATTATTGTACCAACACCATCCAATCCAGTCAGAAACCACAACTGTCCATTCCATAAGGGTTTTCAGACAACATGTAGAAGGCACAATTCGATTCTTGATAACCACCTTGTTTCTCTGTCATTACCTATTTGTTGTCAAACTAGTCGGTCTGTGGTTGTAATCAGTGTCAGGCTTGGTTATGGCCAAAGCAGTATTCAGTGATGTTGCCCAGGGTGTACAAGGCATGTCCCTCAAAATCCCATATCATTTTATCCATCACAGTTTTCGACAAGACAATAAAGTCAATAGCAATGACATCAACTTTTAGTTGCTTTTATGCTGCGAGCAATAATTTGCTACAATCTGGTTGAAAATGAAGCAAAGAGGCCTCTAATTGTTTGTATTTAGATAGGTAGGTAGTGACAGTCTCCTCGCAACAATGGCCAAGGATCTGCTTATTTGTGCTTGATAAAGCTCCATCTGTGGGGGCGAAACTTGACTTTTAGGTACCTAAATTTACGATGGCAACTTTGCAAAACTTTTCTTCGATGTGCACAGTGGAAAATTAGAAATCGAGTGGGTATTAATAATCCCAGATTCAATGTGAACTGTTGACTTTCCATGAATGAAGTTTTTTTTTCGTTGATTTGAAAAACCCCGTTTATGCTGACGGTATAGGTCGTCGCTGTGGGAGTAGGGGAAAACCCGGTCCTTGATGAACAGATAAAAAACCCCCTCCTTACAGCCCATAAGAGCAGCATACCAAATAAAGAGAGGATGTGGAAGGAAATCTTCTGGCAGAACCTTTTACCACATCCTCTCATCTGGCTTCTGCCACAAGCCAGCGGCACTGCCTTAGCTGAATGAAACTGCATTGGCGGTTATAGGTAGCTGGTTTTGGGGTTTTATTTAACCAGTTTTGGACGATTTTAACCAGTTTTGGCCGCTTTTAACCGGTTTAAACCAGTTTTGTCCACCGGCTCGGACAAAACCAATTTTGCCGGTCAAAACCCAACCCTGCCCCGGAGCAAGGGGGAGCTTTTCTGTTGTTGCAACGGATCCCTCCCAAGATTGTATTAAATCATTGTGATGTGTGCTTGCATGTATCGGGATGGGATCGATCCCCTTATCAAGGAGAATAGGTATCCTTTTTCCCCATTTTTTTTTTCTGAAAATACAGCTTTGCACCAAAAATGAACCCAAAAATTTCTTCAACTTCTGGGAAATTGGGTCCCTGCCGGCAGCTCTGCCCCTTGGAAACCCACCAGAGCATTGCCCCAGGCCTGGAGCAGGCAGTAGGTACCTACATCCCCTCTCTTCGCAGAGAGCTGAATCAGCCACAGTGTGTGCATCTCTTGCAATACCCAGGTAGGTATACTGGCTTTGAAGACTCCCTACACTGTCCTGGCGCACATGCAAAACAACACTTGTCAAGCAACCACAAAACCATGCCTGCATGGGCCCGATGGCATCGCAATGAGTAAAATTGAATTTTTGTACAAGCCAGAAGTCTCAACTATCTGTTTGCCCAAGGTCGGTAAACGTATTAAAGGAGGTCGTCTCAATGGAGGGTTTTCCGAGTCGTGTTGTGATTGGTTGTTCATTTGTGACGTAATTGGTGGAAAAGGCAGAAAGCAACCTCCACAGTTTTCTGCGGTTGCTGTTCGGTTTTTGAACAAAATCATTTTCGTTTGTGTCAAAAAACTCACTTCTGTGACATGCACTTGGATGTTTTGTTTGAAAAAATGATCCATTTCGGGAAAAAGGGCCACTTGGAGGACAAGGCACGAAGACGTGATGGGCACGACAGGTGACTCGAGATCACTCACAACAGGCAGGAACGATTTGCGAACCCATTTCAGGTGCAGGATCGAGCAATGCACGCTCACAGATGAAAATTCCAATCTCGCCATAAATGTGAAAGATTCAAGAGAGTTCTGTAAGATTCTTCGATAGCTCAGTTGGTTAGCGTGCCTGCTTTTTTTCTGGTGGATTGGAATGGTCGTGGGTTCAAATCCCGATGTCGCCAAATTTTTTCAAAACGGAGCTGAAGCGAAATTGAAGTTAAATCTTTTGGCTGGATCATGCACAAGATGCGCGGTTCTCCAAGTCCACTTTGAAAATCTGTGAGCAGGTTCTGCGACCAGATTGTAACTCTGACATGAAAAAAATTCTTCGAGCTGGCTCCAAACGCGATGATCGACGAAAATGGAAAAGAGAAAACACGTGATGCCCTCATTTTGGAAATCGATAAATACCCATAACTGGAGCCCCGATCCCATCACAGCACTGGCACATGATGAGATCCACGCTTTGACAAGGAGAATTCACAACATAATCGGCCTCACCTCGGCGGTTGTCACTGGCTCCCCCACATGACCACTTTTGGGCACAAATTGCCACCAAGAAAAGTCCGCCCAGAGCGGAAAATCGGTCCATTTTGCGTCGTCATTGCCAGTGAAAGAAACTGTTGGGTGGGAAATCCAGTTCTGTGAAAAAACGAAGGAAACAGATAATTTTATGGCAGTGCGCAGTTGCTCACTCCAAAACCAATGTGAGAGAAAAATGAAAGCCGATCACAGCAGTTGTCGTTTTGGTACTCCGATGGGTGCATGTTTGCCTGGGCGCCGCACTGACTTGGAATTTCCAGCGACAATTTTTCTGTCATATTGGCTGAAAAGCAAGCCGAAAGCCAAACAACATCAACAACAGAACAGGACAGGACACTGCCCTGTGGCAAGGCAGGCGGCAGCTGCGATGGCAACACACCGGAAAAGCAAAATATGGGTACTCGCTGCATTGGCTGAAGTCTCCAGCATCCACCAATGACGTCACATTTTTGGCATCTCAAAGCCTTCGAGATTGCTGTTTTCCCATTGAGACGACCTCCTTTTATACGCGTTCACAGATCTTGTGTTTGCCCATGTCTCAAGCAATAGTTACATGAGTCTAATAACATCATCGTTGACTTACAATTTTAACTTTGCAGGATGTTTCTCCATTGTCACTAAGTTCATCTTCAAACAGCGATATCTCATTGTAGAACAATATGGAATCCCTCCTCTGGAGAATATCTAGGTTGATGTGTTCTTCAGTTTTCTCTATTTCAA
>JASGXE010021036.1:0-15755 GCA_030068105.1 Sinentomon sp. SZTP_YWyxl
ACAAGGAAACAAAGCAGTAAATTTTCCCCTTTTTATTTGAACTTTTCCCACTTTCCTGTATTGCGGTAAGGCACATCATCTTTTGACCCCTCTACTCAGAGTCCGCCATTTTAGTCAACAGTCAATGTCATTTTCTCGAGAAGTCGGATTCGGTCATGTGAACGGAGGAGAAGGGAGAATTTGTATTGAATTTTCTGGGGTTTACTGGCAAAGCAGAGTGCCTTACTGGGAAATGGATGGTCGGTTTCCCGCCTTGCTTCCACCCTGACCTCAATGGTAGCCGCCAATTGGCCCCGTGTCGTACTTGACTAATCTACACGAATCGGGCAATGTTCCATAACCGACCCTCGAACAGTGAGAAAAAACTCCAAACAAGAAAGTGGTTAGGTTAGGATATGTTAGTTTACGTGAGGGTAGGATAGGCTGGTTGGGTAGGATTATGTTAACTTTCTTTTGCTTTTTTGTCCACATTCCAACTCGGGATGTGGCTCGATTCATATCGATCAAGAAAAAAAAATAAAATACGTGGCAAGGACACTCTCGGTGGCGGCAGTTTTCGCCTACGGCAGGATTCGCCTATGGCAGGAATCGCCTACGGCAGATTTAGCCGGTTCAAGGCAGATTACCAATCCTCACAGGTTTAACACCGACGACTCATTGCGTGGCATGATTCGCCCATCAACAGCCATGACTCATTGCGTGGCATGAATCGCCTACAGTGAGAAGCAGCCAAAAACGCCTCAAAACATACTCGGTGGCTTGATCCAAATCGCGAAAAGTTAACACTGAGGTAGGCTAACACCGTGATAATCTAGCCCTGAACTTGTGGAGTAAGTTCAGGGGCAACTTTTGTGGTTTGATCCGGTGCGGGGCAAGTCGGTAGTTAGCGTTGCCACGAAAGTTTAACCCGGAGGGCAACTGGAGACGCCATTTGGTTTGATCAATTGTTGAGATACCTCTGAGGTAAGAATTCGGCTTTTGTGATTGGCCGGGGCTCTGACTGTGACGTGTTTCAACGAAAACCCCGCAATGGCGTTAAGGTAGAGTATAGACATTACCTTTTCCGATAACATGTGTATGCACGCATATCATCCGACAACATTCGTTTCCCATGAACTCTTTTCCCGGCCAGGAATCGCTTCTTTCGATTTTCGCATGACTAGAGATTTATATTTTATTTCAATTCATAATTCAATAATATTCATTTAAAATTTTGTCCCAGAATTAGTGGTGGAGAATGGAGATCCTTTGAGGGAATCTGAAGAACACTAAGGCGCGGCTGTTTCTGTGTCTTCAGAGCTGGTCAATTTAGACAGGAACAGGTGATTAAATTCGCGCTGCATTTCTCACCAACACGAAAACATGAGCTGGCAAACGCGCACCGGTCCGGGAGCATCACATCAGGGGAATCGTTGGCCGGACGTTGCAAATGCTTGAATTTTTTGGAGCGTTGCAAAAACTTGAATAAACCGTGAAATTTGGAACCCCTCTCAAATTCAATGGAATGCAATGCAGCCGTGGAATTTGGAACTCATGCTGCCCCAGGCCATATTCAGCCGCAAAATCTTTTTGAATTGCAACCCGGTCACGAATGGAAATGAATCCCTCAAAATTCACAGAGAATTTGGCACATCCCAACTACATTCAACGGAAAATATGAAACCCCTGAAAGACAACTCACAATATGGAAAAATTCAACGTGAAACATGGAATCCCCTATGGGACTCCACGTTTTTATAAAATCCCCGTGAAGTTTAAGTGGGGTAAAAAAACTGAACTTCAAATTTGAGGGGATTCCATACTTGACGGTTGTCGAGTTTTGGGGGGATTCCTTCACGTGGAATTTTAGGGGGATTCCACATATCTCGTCAAATTTTGACAAGGATCCAGATTATTCAACTGGCTTTTCACGCAAAATATGGAAGGACTCCAAATATCCTGTAACGCCGCAACCGCTTCAATTTTCTCTGGTATGCTCAAATGCAACGATATTCTAATCAATATTCGTATAACATCGACAAACGCATATTCGAAGCTATTTCGCCAACATGGTAATTAGTCGTGTGCCTCTACCGAACGAAAAGACGTCAGAAAAAAGCCCGATTGAGAGGACAAGTTCCTGCATTCCCGAAACTCTCACAAAAATCGTACCCAAATTCCTGGATGTTTTGTTATCTTAAGTCGTAGTGTAGGTTGACACTAAATAAAATAAGCAGATAGGAAGAAGTGGGTTAAACAACAAGCAAATGCAGAGAGGTTTTACGGGTTTCGTGAGGTTTTGTTAGATTCAATTACCAAAGTAACTGGTTTCGTAATTGAATCGAAAAAAACCTCATGAAACCCGCCAAACCTCTTTGCATATTGTTTGTTGTTCTTCCTATCTGCTTATTTTATTTACTGTCAACCTGCACTGCATTTGCGGTTTCACTGGAGCGAAACGAAACCGCAAATCACGCACGCGAACTTGGACACCTCCAACATGTGTGTACAATATCGCTTGCTATGTGAACTGTTACCGAAGTTTCAGCAGACCAACAGCAAATACCTTAAAAAGGGAAAATGTATTTCAGGCAGGTAATTCCTGCTATCACACAGACGTGAACCAAACAAGGAGCAGATTGCAGGGACGGCCTTGAGCAAAAAATCGAGGAAAGCAAAACCGATTCCCGTCTTTGCCTAACTATGTTGTGAACCAAAATAGTTCTCAGCGTCCACATCCATCGCAAATCACATATCAACTCTCGCATGTGTCTGATGAGGCCGAATCAGCCTGAATTTTCATTTACCCCTCAACTTACTCCTACCTGTTGGCTGGGTTAAAAATTGGCCCATTTCGCGAGCACTTAACTCCGAATTTGCCCCTCAATTTGCCTCACATCAGCATTGATCAAACCAATTTTTTTACCTCAGTGTTAACGTACTTCTGTGTTAAGTTACCACATAACTTGCCCTACCTCTCGACTTACTCGCTTCTGGATCAAACCAAAAACGGCTGCCCCGGACATTTAACACCGTGTTAAGACTTACCTCACTTTGGATCAAGCCACTGACTGAGTGTTTAATTAGTTAGAAACGCATGTCAATTATTTTTTAAGATGATCTGCAAGAACGCACGAAAACTGCCCTCCTCACAAGCACTCATTTAATGCCTGTCAAATTCCTCCCCCGCCCTTGTCCTCCCTTCTTTTATACCTGAGTCCCAGGCCACAAACATTCAATATGTTTGACCATTCTATAAATCTCTTTTCCCGCCAGGTCGCACTGCGAGAATGCACTTGACCCAATATGCAGCTTGAATTGTGTTCATAAGAACGCCGCAGAGCAACCCGCATGCGCAGCGTCCTGGACAGGTTTCAAGCCTGCTGGCTTTGTTGTTCCTCGGCCAAATGCAAACAGTCTTGCACTTCCTGCATCAGCCGATCCATTCCAATTTGCTAACGGTCTCTCTTCACCGATCGTATCAAGAAAAGACATTGATAAGCTTTTGGATTAATTTTTGTTTGAAACCCACTTTCAGACATTATGTTCAACATTTTGACGTTCCCTGTGTCTCGTGAAATCACAAACAAAACGCTGACGAGTGCTACCAAAACATGAGTCATCGGTGGTTTCAACCAGTTCCATCCGGAGTAGGCGAATCCTGCCAGCCCGTTCAAGAGACAACGGATAACCAGATAACGGGTTCTACTAATGAGTCATGTTTTGGCAGGATTCGCCTATAGGCGAATCCTGCCGTAGGCGAACAAGTGCAGGACCCACTCTCTGCCATACTTAAAAGACGCCGCCATGCATTGCATGCATGGGGATCGATGAAGGGTGTATTTTCATTTCCCAAAGATTTTGCGGGACTCTTAAATGGCCAATTGTATTGTGAGTCCTCCAGTGCTCGAACTTTCAACTAATTTTTCATCCAATATGACAGAGCGGGCTTTAAATTCTGATTTCTGCACCCTTTGGCAAGCGCTAGTTGCATGATTATCATTGCGTATGATCATTGCGTCACATGTTCAAAATCTTCTACGCTTGCAATCTGTTTTTTAAACCTGTACCTAAACCGTTTTTGTAAACCTGTAAACTGTAAAGCGTTTGTGGATTTCCAAAATAAAAAATAAAAATAAATCTAAGCGATAAGAAACCCATCGGGCAATTATTACCCTACATCCTTTCTCACCCAGCTTTGAGGAAAATTCATGAACCGAAAATTTTGGGCTCGTGTTGTGCGATAAATGCCAATCCCATACTGACTGTGACTCCTTTGTGTCAGACTCCATGCAGAAACTTGGTTCTGGAAAGGTCCACGATTTTTGCATGCCACAAAAGCTTTTCCCGCAAGAAAAAAAAAGCACAGGATCACAGTTAAGGACAGGATTGCGGCCCAACTGCGATGACTTGTCCACATGCTGTGCTATGATCTATGATCTGCCCTTTGCGAGAGAAGTGAATTTTTACTTGTGTGAATTTTCCACTCACATGAGCAGTGGTCTCGTCGATGAATGAATGGCGTCCAAAGACCATGACACTGTACTGAGCATTTGAATCGCCTTTGTTTTGTGAAAGATTAGTACTTTCTCCGGGGCGTTGTTTTAAACCTGATACGGTGGCGGGAAAGAACAGCGGAAATTGCCCTTCATTAAACAAAACGAAACCCAGGCAACCCAGCGAAGGCTTGACCAGCCAAGTGGACAAGGAGTGTTTAATTTTTTCGAACCGGATTCTTTTTCGATCAGGTTAGGTCAAAGATGCCGAACCTTGTCCAACCTCGGGCGCAGTGGTTAGCGCATTGGACCCCTCCACCCAGGGGCGATTTTTGATTCCCCTCGGGGACGAAATTTCTGTGCACAAATGGTGCATCCTCCCGGGCGAGGCACAGTAAATGAGGCGGAAAGAGAGACTTAGTGGCCATCTCTTAGTCCTTCGGATGGGACTTTAAGAAGGAGGTCCCGTGTACAGTATCACACTGCGCACGTTAAAGAACACCTAGCTCCAAGTCCAAGACAGTGGCTTGGCAGGTTACACAACAGAGAAGCCACATCTCACAAGTCGCACATCACTACCTGCAGAGCATGACTTTCTCCGGGAAACCTGCGGGTTGGTGTGTATACGCCGGAAAACTGGTCCGAGTCGTTTCAGTTGAATGCAGAGCAGAATTGGGCTACGATTATGGGGCATAGTTCTCCTTGCGAGCCCAAGGTGTGTGCAACAAGGTAGAAGGTCGGACCACCAGCCGAATGGCTATCAGTCCATATGACTCCACGATGATGATGATGATGAAAGATCAGGTTAGGTTGGTGTGGGTGGCCAAAAAGCTACAAGGCAGCCAGCAGGTTGGGGCGGAGGCACCGAAAGATCGAAAATTTAGGCTGCGCGGAAATTTTTGCCACACTCCGACGTTCAGTCAACGTGATTTTAATACTCAATAAGTGGCGTAATTCGTCGCTTTGGGTGTCGCCAGTTTTTATTTGTCCGCAAGAGGCGCGAATGTCGTCGGTGGCCTACTGCGACAAGTAAAATGCATTGCGACTATACGGCGGTCCGGGTTGTCACCCACGGAATGTTAAATTTCTCTGGAACCGTTTCACGGATTTTGACAAATTTTTTGTGCTGGAAAGCAGAAAAAATGTGCGATTTTGGACGTATATAACAGCCCCGAATTTTTCGCTGGTAAAAGCTGAAATATTGGAGATATACAAAAGTGTCCAAGTTAAGATGTGATAAAATTCCGGGTTCCTGCCTCACATTTTCAAAGATTGCGCGATTTTTTCCGCTGTAACATGGTTTTGACCTGCGGAAGAGTTGTAGAGGAAGCTTTCAGCTTTCCAAAAATACCAAAATCATTGAATTTGATCATCATTTTATGAAAAAAGCGCGACATGGAAGCATTATTTTTTCGTTGCGTCGAAAACAAAAAATGCTTTCCATGTCGTGTTTCTTCTCCATAAAATGGTCAAATGATGTTCTAATTCAATGATTTTGGTATTTTTGGAAAGCTGAAAGCTTCCTCTATAACTCTTCCACAGCTCGAAACCATGTTACCACGGGAAAAATCGCGGCCTGCAAGGGAGACGCGGCCTCATCCCCGCTTATTCTTGTGCAAAAAATAAAATGAATTCTTCCGCGTCGCGTTCTCCCTAAAAAAAAAGTCAAATGGTGTTCAAATGCAATGATTTAGGTGTCCGTGGATAGCTGAGGGCTTCCTCTACAACTCTTCCGCAGACCAAAACCATGTTATAACGGAAAAAATCGCGCAATCATTGAAAGTATTAGGCAAGAACGCAAAATTTTATCAAATCAAAATTTGAACATATTTTTTCCCCCACATGACTTTCAAGTTTTGCCCGTGAAAAGTTCGGGATAATTTTATAGTCCTGAAAAGGTCTAATTTTCAGCTTTCCAACACAAAAGATTTAATCAAAATCCGTCATTTGGTTCCAGAGAAATTAAACAGTTCGTTGCCGATGCACAGCGACGCAGAAATCAACCACAGCCAGGAAAACCGGCCTCTTGACGCGACGGCAGAGAAAGGAAAAGAGCGAAAATTGGCGATCGATGGGCGGGGATGGGCAATGAGAGTTACGGCACTTATAAGTATTAGAATCACGTTGGTTCAGTATTGCAATTTTTCGTGTTCACGTTTTCGTGACAGATGGATTGCGCGTACGCGTGCGTATTGGAATTCGAACTCTGGTCAACGAATTCAAAGATATGTCTGCAGCGCATGTCGTTTTATACAGTCTACGAGACGTCGCTGGCAGCAGGTCGTGTAAATGAGGAAAAAGATAAAAATAAGGTAAAAGGAATCTCACCTGAAATGACTCATGACCCTCACAGATCTGATTCGAGCTTCCTGCTCAATGTGAGCCTTCCATATCGGTATTTTATGACAGCGCAGCCACGAAGATGACAAGTCTCCAGTTCCGCACGGAGTTGCCGCCGATATCAAAATGGCTCAACCTAAATATATAAAATAAAAATTTCCTGACGAGCTGGAGAACAAGGTGGCTTGGCCGGGCTGAAAGCTGAAACAAACTTAGTGCTCATCATCAGCTTTAAAACGGTTCTGTGTTGGCTGTGGTGATAGCCAGGGTTTCTCAAATATAACCCAATGATCTCACAGATTTTTTCAATGTGTCCATAAAGTCTTGAGACATAGCCGTTGTTTCATTCACATTGCAACTCACATTGACAGGATTTGTTCGTTCTGGCTTCCACCCACAAACGGCTGTGATCCGTTTCTGCAGGTGAGCACCGAATAAACCTCCGCTTTGAGAATGCCCAAAGGCACAGTTCAGTGCATTGAGGTCCGGATATCGCGGCGCCCATTCCACTGCGGGCTCCGACGATCAATCCAACGGTCGGACAATTATATGGCTCCAGACTTTGTGGACACCCTGCACAATAATTATATTCTTATTTTATCATTCCGAACTTTCTGAATCCGATTTCTGGCAGCATGCAGCAATCGATCTTCTGCATTTTGACCGTCACAACACTTCAATTTCAGCACTTCCTTGCCCAATTTTGGGGAATGGTCACATTGTGCCCAACAAGTGGCGCAAAGAAGTTTTTAGATCATGCCAACATAGACTCTGTCTTGGTTGAGCAACTTCATATTCGTGTAGTGACAATGTTTTTTTCTCATACTTTTCTTCGGAAATTCCATTTATCTGTCGGCCGTGTCTGATGAGACAATAAAAAGTTTCCTATGGATATTGCATAAATGACTAAAACATACCTGCAAGAAAATTCAATTGTTGATTTTTTGAAACAACCCTATATACAGCGGTTTCATAATTCATTATTCAACGCACTTTTTGCAAAATGTTTTCTCACATTCTTCGCTGAAATTGATGTCAGAAACACAGACTGATTCTCGCAGCAGATCTTAAGAACTGATGGTTGAAAGTTTCTTGGAGCATTGACTGAATAATTATGCGTTTATTTAGGTCTCGTAGCAGAAATTCCATAGTGGCGCTTGAACGCCTGCGCCATAGACCCATTTCGGGTGCCGGTGCCGTTCTTCTGGAAAGGCACGTGACCGAATTAGATATGATGTGTTGTATAGTATAGAATTCAAAATTCAACAGTCTCGCAAATTGCAGACATACCTATCAGTGGAACATGGATTCTGCGATGCAGAGACATGATCAAATAATGGTTAGAATGATCCCATGACCGCAAAACAAGTGAAAGACAAGACATGTGTGGTGCATTTTACACACTTTTATATGCTTCCTTGTCACTGGTCTAGTGATGAAAAGGTGAAAAGGAAGCTTGTCAAAAGAATAGCCTATATTATGGGGAAATTTACAATTCTGATTTTTCACCTTTTTGCCTTTTTCGGTCTCTTCGCCGGAAGGTTCGCAGAAGCAAAAGTTTCCTTCGGGGAAAATTTTTGAAACTTGCTTTCTTACTTCATCTCATCGACCTCAACAGCAAAGAACAAAGTTTTTGGAAAAAGCCTCTGCAGCAATCGCGCTGTCCACGCCTCAGCAATATCATTTCCGGGAATCCGTGGTTTCCACAAACTTGGCGCCTGTTTTCTATTTTGTTTTCCTTTTCCCGTGCTTGGAAAAAACCCACAATTCACTTACCTTGTTGATCAGTTGTATCCATGTCCATGCTACCCTATTCGAGGCCAGTGGAATGTTTGTCAAAAATGTGCTTGTCGAAATTTTCTCAATGTCGCCTGGGTTGGCACGACGATCTTTGCCATCTTCTCATGTTTACCAACGATTTGAGTCTCGTTAGTGCGTTGGTGCGACGTTACCCAGTAGAGGTATACCAATTCAAATGTTGTGGACCGACGAGCAGGTATGGGTGTACTTCCTGGGCCTAGCCGAGAGATAAACTGAAATATATACACAAAGCTTCAAGACCAACACTACGCGTGAACTCGTTTGACCTGAGTTGTGTTTTTTTGCAATGCGGAAAGTAATCGCTGTGATACAGGGTCATTCAGATCGAACGCATGTGTATGGACGAGGACGGTATTTGTTTTCATGGAGAATGCGAAGAAAGCTGGACTTGCTTATTCCGGCCTCTTAACCCACTCTGCTGGTACTTTGATGCGGGTCCACGTGAAAGGCAGCGAAAACTGCAGCAGACGTTGCCTCATCCGTAGCCGTTTTTCCGACTCACTTCCGAGCGACATCCTTCAGAGAATGTTGCACGAAACTTCCGCATAAGGTCCAAAATTGCAGAAACAGCAGGCTCGGGGCATTCGGGGAGGCGTTTGAAAAACAGCCAGCTCACCTCGGCTGCACTCAGGTGATTTTCTCCCATCAGGAGAACCCATCTCTGCACGTATCTCTTCGTTAGAGAGCGCACCATCTCGACGAATCACGCAATATTCCAGGAGTCCGCGAGCGATGCACACCGAGCGGTATCAGCGAGTTCAGAAGACCCTCACAGAACACAGGAATCACCTTCGCGACTTGATCGGAATTGCAAACTGGGAAAGTAAACTCGCCTGACAGCCATCGGGAATCGTCATTTATTTTTAGCAAGTTCAGGAACACCCTGCAGCCGGACCAAAACATCTGAACTGGATTGCTAATCGGCGGGGGGTCAAGAGAGTTCACGCGTAGTGTTGGTCTTGAACCTTTCAGTATAACAACTGTTCACATTTGATCAACTGTGAAAAATGAAAACGTGAATTTCAGGCGGAACGGAATTGTTTCCAAAGTTATTTTCTGACGGCACTTCTCGGTGCAAAAGTTTGCGTTGTAATATTCCTGCAGTGTTCAATTTCGATTTCGTTGGCACCATTTAGATTTCGATGGCACTTGTGTGTGCATCCTCCTTCGCCGAGGCATGGTGAATTCGGTCGGAAAGACAGACTTAAGTGGGCAGTCTGTTTGTCCTTCGGATGGGACTTTAAGAAGGAGGTCCCGTGTGTAGCATCACACTGCGCACGTTAAAGAACACCTCGCTCCAGGTCCAAGACAGAGGCCTGGCAGGTTACATGAACACAGAAGCCACTTGGTATCACCCGCTGATACTCGACGTCGGTTCCTGCGGGTTGGCTGTGCCATAATACCGGCAGTATCGGCAGTTGTGACTGAGGTCTTGGGACCTGGAGCGGTGGGTGCTGTTGCAGTTGCCCTCGGGAGTATGCCGGTACCTCTCCGGGACCCTTGATTGGGTGCCTGGAGCGGTGGGTGCTGGAGCAGCTACTCTCAGGTGACATTTGCCAGTTCCTCGCCGGGACCATGGCTGACGACACAACAAAACATAAACGATCGGACCACCAGCCTCAGGCTATCTGTCCATAAGACCCAAAGAAGAAGAAGAAACCACTGTCCAGCGAGTGAAAAGCAAGGAAAAATGCCGTCAGGCGCCTGCCAAGCAGGTCAAAATCCCATCAAGCGTATGCAACCAAAAGAAAATGCCATCAAGCGCCTGACAAGCAAGTCAAAATGCCGTCATGTCCTGTCAAGCAACCGAAAATGCCGTCAAACCCTCGGCAAACACTCCCATTTCTTGAGACCTCACAAATCAGGAGCTTGTATCAAACCTTCATATGATTCAGAGACCAGAAGGCGGAACTGCATAGGCCCTACTCAGTTTTTTCAGGGACAAAATTACGGTAACAGTTCGGAATACCTGCTGACATTGAACTGAACGAGTTATCACCATTGCTCTCTGATATACGTAAAGCTAAACCTAGCTAAACCCAACCTAACCTGACCTAACACACCTATCTTGACCTATCCTACCCCACCCACATCGTCTTCATCTTCCTATCCTATTTTGGCCACTTGAGCTTGTGTGAAAACTGTAAAAAAAGTTTAGCTTTTTTCAGATGTCGGCAAGTATTCCAAACAATCATATACTTACGCACTCCCTAAATCTTTCCCATACGAACTGCTGTTTAATTAAACCAAGCCAACGCAGGACGGACAATGGTTTGCTTTCTCTTCTCCAATTTTCGAGGTCAACGTATCTTTCAATTCATATTTTCTTGAAGACAATAGCACTTTCTTCAGCTTGCTTTTGGACACAAATTTGCTGACAATCTTTTTTATCTTTGTTTTATCGTCATTTTTTCTTCGATTTGTCAACAGTTTGTGTCGCCCCATGAAGCCAAGCAAAAGCAGTTTTTTCGACACAAAAACAAAAGAAGAAATCGGAGTCTTTTGGCCAATTCGAACGATACGAAACTTGATTACAAAAACTTGGAAGTGTAACGACACGACACGACAATAATTGATGAGAAAGAGTCTATGAGTCCGAATGCACATGTGAGCAGTTCTCTCTCTCTCTTGAAAAAAAATTCATTTCACTCCTTTCAGAAACCGGGGCACACGATCACAGTTCGGCTAACAGGGGCACGCGACCACGGAGTGTTTGCAAATCCTGCGCTGAGTTCAGGTCAGGAAACGCTCTCCAAATTGATCTGATCTGATGTGGGTGGCAATTGTTTTCTGCTTATGTTCATTTCTGCTTATGTCTGCTTATGTGCATTGCTAGCTGCAAAGCAAAAGGCAAAAATCCAGGGAGGGATCCACATGCCCGCGGCGGAGCACAGATGAGTCCACAACAGTGATTTGACTCAATGCAAGTGGAGAGGAAAGACATTTTCCGACTCCCTGAGGGAGTAACATATCTCCAGTGCATCACAAAGGGAACAAAACGCAGTCATCTTGGTGTGGGATAACAAAGGAGGGAGAAATAACTGCAGAGCACCATGATAGCACCTCTCGCACAGAACAAAAAAGAAATAAAAAATCCCCCATTCGGACAAGAGGTAGAATATGTATTGGCGACTCATGCAAGCGTCAAGGGCCACCACAAAGTGTGCGAAGAAGGGAAACAAGGACAGGAAGTCTGAAGAAGGACCCACTGGGTACAGGGTGCTTTAATTTGTCGAAAAAGGGTCCTTGAATCGGCACATGTGCATTGGGTGAATTTGGCACTGACCATGGTTTTTAAATTCATCTGATTCTTTTCGCTGTTGATGTTGTTCCAAAATTGGAGAGCAACAGTGAGTGGTGGATAAAATTCGCTCACATTTTGATAAAATAAGCTCACATCATATTTTGGAAATCGAAAAATCTTCATTATAACCACGCATAACTTCCGCCCTGCGTGTCCATAGTCAAGAGAGTTCAGAGAATCTTTATTTTTGATAGATTTTCATCGATCTTGCCAATTGCGCAACAATTTCACTCCGAAAAAGCGCACATCTTGCAATCAATTGCCAATCAAAGAGTCGCCGTTATTTCTCGACCAGGCATTGGAGAAATTTCAAAGGTCATCATCGTCATCATCGTGGAGTCATATGGACTGATAGCCATTCGGCTGGTGGTCCGACCATTTACCTTGTTGCACACACCTTGGGCTCGCAAGGAGAACTATGCCCCATAATCGTAGCCCAATTCTGCTCTGCATTCAACTGAAACGGCTCGGACCAGTTTTACGGCGTATACCGTAGCCTCCGAGAGAACAAGGCCATTGCGCAGAAATTAAAAATTGGTGTGACGTCACAGGACCGGATGATGTTTCGTTGAGTTTTGAAATGCGTCCGAATGCGGACCGCGGCGCGACGCCCAAGGAAACTCACATTTCTCTTGAACAAGACGACGGATTTTGATGAAATTTTTCATGGCAGAAAGAAGAAAAATGAGCGATTTCAAATATGCAATGATTCTCATCTTTCTGCGGATAAAACCGCGAAATTATTTCAGAAATAAAAGTGCTTGGGTTAAGATACGAAAGAATTCCGTATTCCTGACACATTTTGATAAATGGCTCGATTTTTTTCTGCTGCAACGTGGTTTCCACCTGTGGAAGAGTTGTAGAGGAAACTTTCAGCTTTCCAAAAACTCTAAAATCGTTGCATTTGAACACCATTTGACTCTTGTCAAGAGATGCGACATGGAAGCATATTATATTGTTTTTGGCGCAAGGACACGCGTCGAAATGTGTCTTGAAAAGACAGTGAATTTATGTTCAAATTCAATGATTTTGGAATTTTGGGAAAGCTGAAAGCTTCCTCGACAACTCTTCTGCAGGGCAAAACCACGTCACAACGGAAAAAATCGCTCGATCATTGAAAAAATACGTGGCAGAAACTTTTGCGAAAATTGAAAAAATTGCGCAGGCACGGGGGATCGAACCGGGGACCTCTCGCATCCAAGGCGAGAATTCAACCACTGAACAAGAATTCATCTTTGGATTCCGAACTCCGAACTGTCCTTTTTAAGAAACAACACCAATGTGCCGGCAGTGCTGTGAGCATTTGTTTTGAAATCTGCATTTGCATCAGAGACAAAAGGGACAGCGGAGAATCGGGAACTTGCCTTCTTTTTTGCCTTTGAACTGACATTTTTGTGAAAGTGTTTTGGATAATTTTTGCCACGCAAAGGTCCTGTGATCCTTTTGTATTCATTTGAAACATTCCGCACTCAAATCTGTTCACGAGAT
Source organism: Sinentomon sp. SZTP_YWyxl (assembly GCA_030068105.1). NCBI lineage: Eukaryota > Metazoa > Arthropoda > Protura > Sinentomata > Sinentomidae > Sinentomon > Sinentomon sp. SZTP_YWyxl. Next base: position 13,429 of record JASGXE010021036.1, read on the forward strand.
TTCAAGAACGAACAATTTTCTCAGCGCATTCCCATTCCTCCCAATGCATTTCTTCGCAGTTTCCCGTCGGGTCTTGTGACGTCACCAAGCCAGCGCAATGGCCTTGTTCTCTCGGAGGCTACGCGTATACACGTCAACCCGCAGGTTTTCCCGGAGAGAGTCATGCTCTGCAGAGCAGTGATGTGTGACTTGTGAGATGTGGCTTCTCTGTTGTGTAACCTGCCAAGCCACTGTCTTGGACTTGGAGCTAGGTGTTCTTTTACGTTCGCAGTGTGATACTGCACACGGGACCTCCTCCTTAAAGTCCCATCCGAAGGACTAAGGGACTGGTCACTAAGTCTCTCTTTCCGACCTCATTTACTGTGCCTCGCCGAGGGAGGATGCACCATTTGTGCCGCAGTAAATTATCGTGCCCCGACGTGGAATCGAACTCGGTCCACCTGGGTGGGAGTCGAATGCACTAACCACTGCGCCACGAGGTTCGGACAATTTGGTTGCAGCCCAGATTTGGTTGCTTTTATTGTTTGCACCCCAGATTCGTTTTTATTTCCTTTCATTTTATTGTTTGACATTTGAGTTCAATTTCATTGATGTGATTCGAATAATCAATAAAAATAATAATAAAATTGGTTGCTTATTTGGCATGGAAATGGAAGCTTCGCCGTGCGCCGTGAATCATTTTCAGTTTGCGCCTGTCAGGTGGAATCAGGTGGTAAAACTCCACGTTAGGTAATTTTCCAACCTCCCGCAGCTCCCCCGCAGTAAATCTCCAAAAATCACCCTGGAGTTAGAACGTTTTTCGGCGATCGAATTCCAGAGTGTTTTCTGTCAATTCCATGTCTCCACATCGAGATGAATATTCGTACCAAGATCGAAAGTCAGAAGCAACATCCCGATAGGCTTTATCCAGAAAATCTTCCCCAAATACTCAAAACGGACAAAATTAGCTAAAATCCCGAGAACGTGCCAAAACGTTTTTACACTCGTACTTGTACCTACGAACCTCCCAAACTCTGTACACTTTTGCATGTTTTCTCAAGGAATTTCAAGAACTCATGAAAAGTGACTTCTGAGACATTTAAACTCGTCCCCACCGGCAAGGAGAACAAACTGGTCGAAGCTACACGCCACAGTGTTTCCCTCCCCTCCCCTTATTCACGTATAAAAAAGACGCTCAAACGAACGGCGGAAAATTTTACTCCACTGTCCATCGTTTCTTCGGAAAACATGCACGTCTTGTTTCTTTTGGCTCGCTCTGGACGCTGTGGTGGTCACCAATTTTGGAACCGAAAGGAACCCTGAAATGTACAATTTCAACAGCATCTGAGGAACTCGGCGCCCCCATAGACTCTTCGATTCCCCTCATGAACGTGAAATGATCTCCGCTAAAAATTCTCTTAGACCCCCATTGCAAATGTGCAAAAATGGCAAAAAAGATATTGCAAAACCGGACTATCCGAAATTCTCCAAGAAGTTGCAATTCCGTCATTTGATCAAGGATTTACCTACGTCCTCCCAGAGAGATCAAAATGACAAATTGCTCAGTGTTTGTTTCGTACAGTGCGTCCAATGAAACACAGAGCATGCACAGCATTATTCCAGATTTTGTCACCTAGAAGGGGTTCTGCAATCGGCGACGCCAAACCACCCCTGCTTTAAAATTTAAACTGAACTATATTTCGACAGCAAGCAGACTTATTTCCTGACCCTTTACGGGTGACTTCCGGAGTTCCTCTTGACTGTTTCTTGTGGAAAAGAAGGTTTCTCTCAACGCTCAGCAACAAAATGGGAGATGAACTAATGTTTCAATTTCACTCACAGAGTACCCCGACTTTACCTAACCTAATCATACTTAACCCAATTTAACCGCTGGCATATCAACGACCGCGACCAGCATTTTGCAACAGTGGGACTTTTAGTTCAGCCTGTGAAGCACGCAAATGAAGTCCGATCTTTTACTTCTACCCACTGCCAACGAGGTATTATACAGGGCGGCGTTCTTTGTAAACGAACATCGGCCTGTGCAATCGAACGATCGTTGCAGTGCGTTTACATTCACTGTGATATTTTTATGTAATTCGAGTCGGCCTCACTTACATAAAACGACAAGGTCGCAATGCACGACTTTCCAAAGCACAAAAAGTCCTTGTCATTTTATTGAGCGAGGCTGACTCGAATTGCTGAACAACTGATGAGCATAGTGGCGATGGAATTACTTTGCTGTTTGATGCATTTTTCAATTTTTATGATGCCGCCAAAAATTTTTCTTTCATTTTATACTCTGGCAACAGGCACTTGAAATAAAGGCACGAGAATGCAACAAAATG
>JASGXE010021046.1:0-12238 GCA_030068105.1 Sinentomon sp. SZTP_YWyxl
TTCCGCAAGAAAGATCCACGAAAAGCCCATGCGAATCTTTGCGCCAAATGGCGCAGGAAAAGCGCATGCGCCAGGCGCAGGATTTACGCAAGAAATACCCACGCAAAGCCCATGCGAATCTTTGCACCGAATGGCACAGGAAAAGCGCATGCGCCAGGCGTCAGAATTTACTTAAGAAATACCCACGAAAAGCCCATGCGAATCTTTGCACCGAATGGCACAGGAAAAGCGCAAGCGCCAGGCGCAGGATTTCTGCAAGAAATATACCCACGAAAAGCTCATGCGAATCTTTGCGCCTGATGGCACGGGAAACGCGCAAGCGCCGGGCGCAGGATTTGCGCAAGAAATACCCATGACACCATAGATATGCCCAAAAAGTCAACCCAAAACGGATAATTACCGGGCAAACAAACAAAGCCAAACATCCCCGGTCGCGAATTTGTCAAACACACCCGATTTTCCAACCTGGTTCTGCGTCATGCGCAATTTTTTGACAAATCACGCACTTCAGTTGATTGAAACTCAACAAAAGCGAACTGAACCTGACCTGACCCGTCACAAACACAGCCTCAGTGTTCGCCCAGCTGTCGAAAATCTCGCAACTGGAAATTGCCTTTTTCAACTGGAATTTTCCCCTTGCAGCCACGTGGGCCATGCTGTGGCCCATGAGTTCCTCTCGTTGTCAGCCCACATGGGCCAGGCCGTGGCCCATGAGAAATTGGCGCGAAACGGAACATGCGACTTTCCTCTCTTGAAAAAATCAATTCAGTGATCAGTGAGTTGATCTGTTGGATAATTGGCCAGTTATTTGCTGTCGCAGCCATCTGCTTCGCGAATTTGAAATTTCGCTTCATGTGTTTTTGCTTGTTGTTGTCAACTGCCACAAACTGTGTTGGGGGCCACAGGCAGTAAATGCCATTGGTCGTGGTGAACCCCGGTCAGACATGCATCATTTTTTTGCCTCGGCAATCACCACGACAACAATCAAGTCGTCGTGTTCTTTCACCGAGGCAGCATGTGTCCGACAAAATGCCGTCGCGATCGGCAATAAAAAAGAAAACATGGTTTCAAGTCAAACTATCTATTCGAATCAAGATTCGTGATTGGGAAAAACAGATTCGACTCGAAAGGATGCGATTCGAAATTGGACAGCTGATTTGGGTTCGATTCGAGACTTAAACTTTGGGGATTCGATTCGAAAGCTGATTCGCACAGCCCGACCTTTAGGGATGTGCGAATCCTTTCGAATCCAAAAATCTCGAATCCGAATCTCTCTTTTTTCCAGAAGCTCGAATCCGAATCCCGGTGGGAAAATCGAACCCGAATCCGAATCCCAAAAAAATTCTCGAATCCGAATCCACTCGAATCCAAATGGGCTCGAATCCTCCTCGAATCCCTGAATAGGGGTAGATGCCAACAGTACTTTTCTGCAGCGGTGTACAAATTTATTTGCACCATTTTCCAGTTTCTACATTATTTTCAAATCATGATTATCAATACAACTGTTGAATGAAAAAATAACGTTTGAGTGGCAGTGTTATGAGATTCATGGGAGGATTTCTGCGGTGCCAAGTTGAACATTTTTCTCCCATTTTATGTAGGTACCATATTATGTAGATTCTAGGTACCTACTAGGTAGTAGGTAAGGTAGGTCCAGGTAGTAGGAGTGTACCGGGTGGCAAAAAGGCCTCACGCACGTTGCAAGTTCCACAGCCATCACTTTGTGGCATCCCGCACCTAAATATGCTCACATGCTGCTCCGCATCTCATGAACATGTTTCAAATTCAGGTCTGACAGGCGACAGACAGGGCCACAGGGCTCTGCGATCAGTGGTTTTTTGCCTCGAATCAAATATCGAACAGAGGACGCAGAAAATTGAAATCGAATAGAGTCGAATACCTACAAGCCTGAAAAACTCGAATAGGCCTACGTATCGAATTCAAATAGGAAGTCGAACAATTTTCTGAAAATGACCCGACGCAGGTGCCGTTGCGCAAAAGCCATCGGCATCGGTTTTTTTTATGACATCTTTTGACTCCGGACATTGTGTCCTTCGGTCGCGCCGGCAGGGGGACTCTGTCCCCAGTAAAAAAAAACTCGATAGACCTTATTTTGCTTCTCTCTTGGAAATCCGAGAACAGTAAAATCATTGTAGTCTCATCTGGAAATCATAGAATAAAGCAGGTAGGTACATAGTCATCTTTCTCCGGTAATCATGGAATAAAGCAGGTGGTACCTACCTCCTACTTACCTCAAGTAACCATTATCTCTTGTAATTAGTGTATAAAGAATCCATTTTACGTAGGGTGCTTTGCATTGCCTAAGTCTTTGGCCTGGTGCCATAGCTGGTCCAGCCCGGAAGCCGTGCGCCACACCTCCGCAAAAACCAGAACCACAGACGACTGACGTGTTGCATACCGCCGCAAAAGATCAGACAAATTCCGTTGCTGAGACGAACGACGGGTCTCACACCGCCGCGGTTCCATGCACTTCAACAACAACCAAATGGAGCATCAGCACAGGCTTAGATTTGAGCGTCTGCTTCTAATATGGGGAAACCCTTTTATGCATTGACTGAGATTCTTTGATCGGCCGGTGTCGGTAGGCCTAGTTGTCATTAGCCGGTGTCGGTCGCTGCCAGCAGCTTGTGTCAGTCACTGATTCAGAAGTCTGTAAGCAGCTTATTCAGCAGCCGGTGTCGGTCGATGTCAGCAGGGGATGCCGTCGGTGTCAGCAGCCGGTGTCGGTCCGTGTCGACAACCAGCTGATATTGGTCACCGATTCAGCAACGGGTGAAGGTCGCTGATTCAGCAGCCGATGGACATGGTGGTTGCTGATTCTGCAGCCGATGCCAGTTGGCAATCGCTATTCGCTGATTTAGAAGCAGGTGTCGGTCGCTGATTCTGCAGCCAGTTTCAGTCACTGATTCACTAGTTGGTGCAGGTCGCTGCTGTCAGCAGACAGTTTCGCTCATCGATGCCCACAGCTGGTGTCGGTTACAGATGTCAACACGTGTCGGTCTTTACCCAATGTCACCAGCGATGTCGGTCGCCAATTCTGAAGCCGTGTCATTTGCTGGTTCAATGGTTGGTGTTAATCGCTGATTCAGCAGCCGGAGTCAGTTTGCTGATTCAGTAGTCGCTGCTGTTCGGCGCCGAAGCAGATAGGTAGTGTCTCTCACTGATATTAGGACAGCGGGTATCCTGTGGTGTCAGTCGCTGATGTCTGATGGTCTAATGACACTTCTGTTGGCCGCTGATGTCAGTAATCAGCAGCTGGTATCGGGACACTTCAGGAGCCGATGTTGGCCTGATTCTGCATCTGGTGTCCGTCACTGATTCAGCAGCCGGCAGGTAGGTATTGGTCGCTGATTCAGACTGTGTTGGTCGCTACTTGTTACCAGCAGACGGTGTCTTGTGCACCTGATGACAGCAGTTGTCGGTCGCTAATGTCACTTCGTCAATGTAATGCAGATAATACAAGATTGCGAGTCGAAATTGGAAGTCAGCTCTTGTTTTGAAAACTTTAAACTGAGATCACTCTCCTCTTGACGAAAGCAGTGTGTCAGAAGTAAAATCCACCAGATCCTTTTGGTGTTAGTACCTACCTGCGTTTTGTTTCAAGCAAGCATTGAATTCCCATAGCAACAATTTCCGGAAAAAAATGTTTCCGACGGGATATCATTCCTTTGGCAGATGACAACTCAGTTTTTGGTTGTTGACATCTTTCTCGTGGCTGGACCAATGCCTAGCCACCAGAAAGATGTCAACAACCAAAACCTGAGTTGTCAAAGGAAAGATATCCCGTCGGAAACAATTTTTTTCTGGGAAGGCCAGGTGTGTGTGTGGAGAAACCTGGATAGGCACGTGCACCTCCTAGAAGCAACCACATTCCTTTGCTTAGTTGAGCAACTGCCCACCAGCACCAGCAAGCTGGGAACTGCCAAATTCTAAAAATCCCCAGTGCACCACCAGCAAGTAGGCTGGCAGTCCCATCACACTGCCAGCAGCCATTTGTTTGTTTTTCCAACCCAAAACAGCCCCAATGCCCAACAACAAGTTGCCAGTAGACAGTGATGATCATTGCAAGAAGCCCAAAAAAGAACAGGTTACACAGTAAACAAGTTTATGATATGAAGTTGAAGTTTTTCGTGGTCCTTGAAATTCCCATGGGAAAAGAAAACTCAAAAGCAACGAAACAACCACAGATTTCACACAAAAAAACCAAGAAAGATCGCGAACGCACACACGTCACAAACCGGAACGGCACCGGCCATTTTGAAATTCGAAGATGCCGATGGCGCATTCTTTTGTTTTCCAAAACGGGAAAATGCGATCGCGGCCGCGATTTTTTTTTTTTTTTTTTCAAAGCGCGGCAGTTTTTTTTTTTCTGTTCGGTGTTTTTGATTCCAAATTTTTTTTGGATTCGAACCGATTTTCGAATCCTTTTGTCGAATCCGAATAGCTAAACCGGAAGCCCAAACCGTCGTAAGTGCACGTGCAGGTGTCAGGGAGGGCCTGTATGTTCGAATTCACGGTTGGCACTGACAGATCGACCGACACCATTCTGGCGTTGGAAGTGAGGGAACTATCCCGTGAAATTGGAAATGTTTCCCAGGAAGTTTCACACAGAAGTGATTTTTCCCTGGAAGGTAGGTCATAGGTAGGTGCATACTGCATAATTTTCCAGTTTTCGTGGAAATTCGAATTTCCAAAAATGGAAATTCCCTTGATGTTCCCGGGAATTTAAAGTAAAAACACAATTGGAACAAACAGACAAACTTTTTTCTTCGTTCCTAGTCCCTGTGCATTTCACTTGAAAATTGCTGGAACTTTTTCCAGGAAAACGGAAAAAATCTGCAGAAAAATTGGATTTTTCGGAACAACTTGGAAAGAAATGAGTTTAAAAAAACGCCAAAATGCATGAATGGAAACCTGACCGAGAAAAATCCTGGCTGTTTTCTGTTTTGTTTGTTTGCGCCTGGTGTTAAACTCCGAACATTTTTCGGGGGGAAACTGCACAGCCAAAAAGCAAAAAAATACACGCAGGAATCCTCCGGAAATGAAAAAAAAAACGAAACCTGCAAACAAATATTGCAATTGCAAACTCATGGCATTGCAGGAAAAAGTGGCGAAAAAGCGAACACTGCAGCGCACACACACCGTCCACCGAACAGAAGAGGTGCAAATGGGATCAACTCGGGCTGAATGCTCCTGCATTGCAGGAAAAAGTGCCGAAAAAAATCGCCGCAGCGCTCACACGAATCACAACAACAACACGTGCGGAGTTTTCCGAAGAATGAAAAAAAACTTTTTAAAAAAACTTTGAACTTTAAACTTGTGTAAGGTTTTCGGGGTGTTCCCCAGGGCTTCTTTTCGCCCACATCAACCCAATCATACCTACTTTGCGCCTTACTCTGGCGCCATTCATACCAATCATTCACCATACCCACACTGGTGTTCGGTACCCCTGTATGTGTCTGTGGCTTCATTATTTTTTTTTTCTGTTGCCCTTAATTTATATTTTGGGTCATTTTTTTTTTTGACAAAAATTTTGTTTGCAAAGCGAAAAATTTTCCAAAAATTGGTTGAAGAACAGGAAAGCAATTCAAAAACAGACAAACAAAACCCCAAAACTTACGGATGTGTTGGAAAACACGAAGCATTTGATGTAGGGAGCTCTTCCGTACAATGAGATTGATCGGTTGGCAGCAATCATCATTCACAGGAAACATTTGGAAACATTATGTTTCTGTAACGGTGGTCCCTGAAAACCGGACAGCCGGACAGGACCACCGGACCGACCCTGACGGGTTTTTGATAGTCTGTTTGGAATCGAAGGACTATGTTCAAACAAGAAATGCCTTGATCATATTGATAAAAATTCTGCCTCATTTTCCAATGATGATCAACCTCTGTCAGGTCATCGAGAAGAGGATTGAAAAGGTTCGGAAGGAAGAGAAAGAGAGGGTGGTCCCTGAAAACCGGACAGCCGGACAGCCGGACAGCTCGGACAGTCCCACGTAGAGAAACAAACACCCTCTTCTGAGAGCCGGACAGGCCCGGACAGGACCCGGACAGGCCCGGACAGGCCCGGACAGGACCCGGACAGGCCCGGACAGGCCCGGACAGGACCCGGACAGGCCCGGACAGGACCCGGACAGGCCCGGACAGGCCCGGAGAGGACCCGGACAGGACCCGGACAGACCCGGACAGGACCCGGACAGGCCCGGACAGGACCCGGACAGGCCCGGACAGGACCCGGACAGGCCCGGACAGGACCCGGACAGGCCCGGACAGGACCCGGACAGGCCCGGACAGGCCCGGACAGGACCCGGACAGGCCCGGACAGGACCCGGACAGGCCCGGACAGGACCCGGACAGGCCCGGACAGGCCCCGGACAGGCCCGGACAGGACCCGGACAGGCCCGGACAGGACCCGGACAGGACCCGGACAGGCCCGGACATGACCCGGACAGGCCCGGACAGGCCCGGACAGGACCCGGACAGGCCCGGACAGGACCCGGACAGGCCCGGACAGGCCCGGACAGGACCCGGACAGGCCCGGACAGGACCCGGACAGGCCCGGACAGGCCCGGACAGGACCCGGACAGGACCCGGACAGGCCCGGACAGGACCCGGACAGGCCCGGACAGGACCCGGACAGGCCCGGACAGGACCCGGACAGGCCCGGACAGGACCCGGACAGGCCCGGACAGGACCCGGACAGGACCCGGACAGGCCCGGACAGGACCCGGACAGGCCCGGACAGGCCCGGACAGGCCCGGACAGGACACGGACAGGCCCGGACAGGACCCGGACAGGCCCGGACAGGACCCGGACAGGCCCGGACAGGCCCGGACAGGCCCGGACAGGACCCGGACAGGCCCGGACAGGACCCGGACAGGCCCGGACAGGACCCGACAGGCCCGGACAGGCCCGGACAGGACCCGGACAGGCCCGGACAGGACCCGGACAGGACCCTGACAGGCCCGGACAGGACCCGGACAGGCCCGGACAGGACCCGGACAGGCCCGGACAGGACCCGGACAGGCCCGGACAGGACCCGGACAGGCCCGGACAGGACCCGGACAGGCCCGGACAGGACCCGGACAGGACCCGGACAGGCCCGGACAGGACCCGGACAGGCCCGGACAGGCCCGGACAGGACCCGGACAGGCCCGGACAGGACCCGGACAGGCCCGGACAGGCCCGGACAGGACCCGGACAGGCCCGGACAGGACCCGGACAGGCCCGGACAGGCCCGGACAGGACCCGGACAGGCCCGGACAGGCCCGGACAGGACCCGGACAGGCCCGGACAGGACCCGGACAGTCCCGGACAGGACCCGGACAGGCCCGGACAGGACCCGGACAGGCCCGGACAGGACCCGGACAGGCCCGGACAGGCCCGGACAGGCCCGGACAGGCCCGGACAGGCCCGGACAGGACCCGGACAGACCCGGACAGGCCCGGACAGGACCCGGACAGGCCCGGATAGACCCGGACTGGACCCCCGACAGGTCCTGTTCAACCATCTTCCAACATGCAATGGGAGTTTTTGTTTTTGAAAAAACTCCAGTGAAAAATTCGGGATCATTGTTTTTGATTTTTGAAATTGCCGAATTTTCAGCTTTCGAACGCGAGACGTTTCGTCAAAATCGGTGTCGCAGTTCAAAAGAAATTTTGGGGTTCTGTCGTTTATAAGGGGGGACACAATTGCACGGCAACAGGGAAACATTTTTTTGAGAAAAAGCTGTACTCTTTGCCGTGGAATAGTGTCCCCCCTCAGGCTCCTGTAGACGGTATTCTGTATCTGTTATTGCGGGCTGAGCAAATCATGGGGTTTAGTCCCTTATTAAGAGATCGCGCAGGGAGATCAGGTCAGGTTAGGTCAGATTGGATTAGATTAGGTCCAGGTTGTTTTTCAGTAAAGGTTCATTTTGTTGTTTTGAGTTATGGTACACTGCACAGAGAACCCTAACCTGACCTAACCTAGCCTAACCACCAAACCGAACCTAACCCAACTTAACTTAACCTATCCAAAGCACCTAACCTATCCCAACCGACTACCCACCCTCCAGAGAAATAAAGTACACCCTGTGCCGTATGCTGGTGCCAAAGGGGGGACACAATTGCACGGCTAAGGGTACAGCTTTTTTGTGAAAATGTTTCCCTGTTGCCGTGCAATTGTGTCCCCCCGTATAAATGACAACCCAAATTTTGTTTTCCGTGGGTTTCTCAAGCACGCACTCGCCGACGGCCGAAACCGCACCCCAAAACTCGAACCGAAAAATCACAAGCACCGCCGCTGGGCTCTGTTGGCAAAGACAAAGACCAAGTTCGGTTTTCGGCTTCTTTTCGTCGTTTTTTGACGTCGGCGGGCGCATTTCGATTGGTTCACATTCTGGCGATTTGTTTGGAATTTGGAAATTCGCGCCCTCCGCCCATGGTTGCGTGTCCCGTCCTCAACCACTGCCTCCTCAACTCAATTCACACTGTTTGGTGGCGGCGGAAACAATGTACTCATACAGGTGAAGATTGCGACTGTTTGGATTTTAGCAGGTTATGCTTCAAAAATTAAAGATCATCTTTTTTGTCCGAGGTGAAAATCAGAGAGCTCCAGAAAACCCTAACCTGCTGTTCCCGACATGACCATAACTTCAAAATAAATCCTGTTCGCTACCTGCGTGGGGTTGGGAAATACTCCTTCATAACGAGAACAGTGCGTGACTGGAATAGTCTCCCTTGGAGTGTCTTCAAAGCCAATAAGCATTCCGATTCTGCAAAGACGCCTGTCAGCGCTGCCTTGATATGTCATTCAGAGACCGTAAATACTATAGAGACTGACAGTTTCTCATTTTGGGTGGGATTCTTTTGGTTTTAGAAGAACGCAAGTTCCCGAGAGATGGCCACGACGCCTGGGTTTGAAGAAAAAATAATTCATCCGAGTCTCGAACACACGACCTTGCGATTTTCGTGAACAGAAATGCCTCTTTGAAGTGATTCAAGGCTTTTCTGCGCAGACGATTTCAAATTGTTTTCATTCACGTCCGTCAATTCGGCTGGCCTTGAATTCAAAATTGACAGTTTTGATCACCAATTTGTGGCATGACCAGCTTTGACTTCAAGCCGGCATGCCAATTCAATTTCAATATTTTGCGGACAGGTTTCTTCATCAATCATCACTATCATCGGGCGTTCAGGCAGGCAATTTTTATGATTGCGATAAGAGACTGGGCACGAATTTCAAGGAATCTGGCTGCAACTTCTTCTGCCAGATTTTCAGCTCATTCGTAAACCTGCCACACGACAAGGCAGGAGTGCAGTGCAGTGCATGTTGGGTTTTCAGATTTTTCGTTGTGCCAGCGTTTTTCTTTTCTATTCCAAGAGGACAATATCATAGGCTTGGGCTTTATGGGCCTAACTTGGAGCCTTTTGTGCAACTACTTTGGCACTAAACTTTGACTTGGTTTGGGCAGACATTTAGCCCTTAGTTCAGCTTCATCATCTCAGTGTCAACCCCGAAGAATCACAAATTTCGATCGGGTTGTTGGGATTGGCATTTGACTTGATCATTTCAGTGAGGGTTGTGGGAATAAAAGGTCACAAAGACGATTTACTTGAGACCTGGATGGCAAGGAACCGGTTTCAAAGTAGGAAACATCATTGTTCATCTTGGCATAGTTAGATTTACTTCGCTGCGGAATGTTGCCGGAAAAACTGTTTCAGAATTCAATTGAATTCAATTCAATTCAAAGTGTTTCATTTGAGAATGGCCGCCTTTTTACCATTCACTGAAATTTTGCGTGGGGTTTCAAATATGGAATTTGTTGTATGATTTCCACCAGAATTTGTCAGCTTCCTCAAATACTGAATCAAAGTGATGGATTATTGAGAGAAATCAAAGTCTCATAATTACGAAGGAGTTTGGATTTCCATGGAAAAGACGGTACGAAGTTTCCACTCATTTTCGCAACACAATGTAAAATGAGTTTCAAAAATATTGGTTTCTCAGCACACATCAAAAAGGGCGCTTCCAACCCTTTTCTGCTTTCAGTTGAGTTTTTGGGACAAAACTTCTGATATTCCTATCTCCCATCTGGCTGTTTCGAGGGAAAGCGCCAATCCTCTTGGATCAGAACAGAGATCTCCCATCTGGCTGTTTCGAGGGAAAGCGCCAATCCTCTTGGATCAGAACAGAGGACTTGGACCGAAATCAATGTCTCAACAGGGTGACAATTGAAAATCTTCCATATTCTTCAGAAGTTAAGTTTAAGTCAAGTTACCTTTGCTTTGTCACGTCACAGCGTGAATCGCTGAAGGACCCGGGTTTCTTCGCGCGAAGTACAGTGGCGGACTCTCCGAAAATTGTAAATGTGTTCCATCTGTGTGTTGTTTCCCATTTCATTTGTTGTCAAATTTTTTTGTTTTGAATTTCAACCCTTTTGTTATTTTATTTCACCTTTCGCATCCCGTAATGTTTTGCATTTCTTAGTTGCGAGCGTTTCCTTGAGTTGTGGAATTTGGCTAAATATAGGTCACAACCTGTTCCATATTGTACCGCTCGTTTTATTTTACAAATTTCTGTGTGGGAGCGATTCTTCAGTTGAAAGAGGAGGACCTTCCCAGGCAGCCACGAGGGATTTAAGTAAACGTTGAAACCGGGTTTAAGGTGTTGATGGCGTTTAAAAGGTGTTTAAGGAATATGCAATCATCAAAACTAAGCATTTCTTAAACGTTTGAAAAACATATTAACCAAAGCAACTGTTCTTGGAAGGCCAAATTGTTGACGTTCAACAACACAGGAACATAAATTCAACATTTATTCTCAACATGCGTTAAATAATGGGGAATGGCTGTTTACGAATTGATGGTCATCAACGCTGATGAAATGTATTGCCTCGATGCTGTCCAAAAATGAGGAGTGTGGCGTTTAACTTGAACAGTTGCAAAATGTTTATTTTTAACACAGATGTAAACGCGGACAATGCGTATTTACGAGCTGCATACTGAAAACGCTGCTCAGGTGGTTTGCTTCAATCGTCTATAAATCGAATAAATTGGTGTTTAGCTTAAACGTTTTGTCAATTGTTTGTTATCAACCAAAGATGAACACGCAAAGGTGCCTGTTTAAGAACTGTCATCCGTCAACGTTGAATAGATGAGATTGTTTTAAACCTTTTTAAAATGATATTGCACGCCGTTGAACCCAAACATTTTGTCAACGTTGTCAAAATGTTTGCGCTCTGCTGCTCAGAGAACGTGGACGATGATATTTGTCTCATTCCTTTTCGCAAGATTTCAATAATTGCCCCAGCATATGCAGCAATGAGAAGTTTTGAGAGCCTCACGTATTGCCTATTTTACAGGGGTTCTGTTGAGTGTCCGTCCTTGAACAACTGAGAGAAAATGCAGCAGATTTTTTCCAATCTGAAGCATTTAAAACGATCCCCTCTCCTTTTGACTGACGAAAAAGGTTTAGAATCTTCGAAACAGAGATGAGTCGGACCACCAGGGTCGGAATTCGGAGCTCGGGACGGAATCGGAACAGAATCGGAACGGAACTTTTCAAAATTCCGAAAATTCGGAATTTTTCGAAAATATCGGAATTCCGAAATATCGGAATTATGCCGAAACTTTCGGAAGTGTGCAAAGTTGGCATTTTTTCCTGGTATTCGACGTTCCAGTGGGGTGAAATTGTCCCAAAAAGCGGATTTTTCCAAGATCTCCATTTTCTGAAAGGTCCGAAGGGCCTTATCGCAACGCCAAAAAACGCAGAATGAGCCAATCGAGATTCCGATTCCGGCAAAAATTCCGATTCCGATCGCAGTTCCGATTCCGAATGATGTTGTTCCGATTCCGAAAAGTTCCGATTCCGTTCCGACCTTGAGAAGTTCCGACGCGATTCCGATCCCACTTCAAAATTTTAATTCCGCAAATCCCTTCTTCGCAATGTTCGTTGTCGGAGTGATGTCTATAATGCATTCGTCCACACAAATTGGCATTCTGTTTGCCGGTGCATCAGGAAGAGGGCGGCTGAATTGATGAATGTGTTTGTTCTCGTGTTATCCTGCCGCCGGGCAATTTGCATTGATGCAAGGCAACAAACTGAAAGCGTGTTGCTCAGCGGGACAATGCTATGGGTCGCAATGTGGACGGATTTCCAAAAAAGGCACAACTAATTTTATTTGCTTATTTGCAGTGCGGACAAGACAAAATCTAATGATATTCTCGCA
>JASGXE010021060.1:0-17015 GCA_030068105.1 Sinentomon sp. SZTP_YWyxl
TTTTTGGAAAGGCTTTGTCTCTTGAATTCGATGTTGAATTCTGCCAAGTTTGCCAATTTATTGGAGAAAGCTTTTATCAATTTCACGGGTTTTCAAAATATTTAAAATCATTTGGTATCAGGGGGTTTTCACATTTAGAATTGGCTCTTCTGAGGAAGTTCTTAGGGATTCTCCTTGTTGGGAAAGACTTTCTCATTTGAGAAGAGTTTTGAATTGAATAATCCCGTAATTTCTGAAATAGCGCTAGTGTTGTGGCGAAGGCTATGTATCCACTTAATAGCCTTTCGTGACCTTGCGCAAAAGATCTTTTTGAACTCATAATTTTGGGAAAAGTTTTGAGGGCTTTTCATTTTCATGATTCTTTCAGCCCCGAACAATGGGCAGTCTGGATCAATCATCATATCTTTGAGCATCCCACTTGCATAGCCGTTCCTTCAGAGTTCACACCGTCAACCTTGAGCAGATTATGGGGCAGATCTCACCAGTCGTCTCCTTGGGAAGGGGGTCATAGAATTTTCAATTCAACCCAAATTATGCGGGCTCTTCAATAACCGTTTGAAGTCATCAACAACAATCTCAACCATCTCAACCAGAAGTTAAGTTCAGTTGTCAATTACGAATAACACATTTGGGGAAAGGGGGGGAGTGATTGAATTACCATCAGTTCACTGACTTTCAACAGCGTCATCATGTCTCACTTCTTCGTCTCGCAATTTCTCGTGTGTGGAAGGACTGAGTGCGCATAATTCAATGTTGTGTTTGATGAGAGAATGACGGTTTTTGTTCCATCTATATGCATTTCCCCATTTTTTCCATTGTTAAAGGCAGCAATTAAACCGAGTTGAAAACTTGTGTGTGGTTTCCCTCAATTAAGTCGGATCTCCGTGACCAGTCATCTGTTTGCCAAATTATGGTTACCACCTGACCTCAGGTCAGACGACAGTTTTACGGACCCTTGTGGTTCTTCTTTCAAGTCCAATTCTTTCCGACACTCCCTTTTATTTTGATTTCACACTGGACTTCTCCTGCTGCATGCTAGTCTTGCTATCCTTTCTCGAAAGGAGCGGGCACTCCTCAAGTCCGGTAGCAGCCTAGGCATCAGCTCACCTGAGTGCCACTGCACTCTCCAAACCTGCTGGCATAGCAGGGGTTCCCCACTCCATCCTCGGAACTGTGTAACTCCGGTTTTACGGTGACGATACAGTCCCTCAGGAAGTGGGGGGCTTGTGGAAGAGCTTAGAAGAGTCAACCCCGTCATCGTCGCTTGCCCAAGCTCGGAATCAGGGAGAGACTCATTCTCACACAGCCACTAGAGACTCCCGAAGGGCACTCTAGGATGCTAGTGCGAGTAAGTGTCGCCATACGTCCCGCCACGGGGAATTGGGCCCATGACCCCGTATGGCAACAACCAGGAGAGCAGCTTTGCCAGGCCGCTCGATCCTGGCTTGAGTACTCGTATGCCTTCGATGACATCTGATGATCTCCGGAAGCTCCTTGGTGAAGGGCACTCGGCTCCTGTCCGCCAGCGGAGTAGTTCCGCTGTCTCCAATCATCGGTGAAGGGCACTCGGCGGTGGAGTTCCGCTGTCTCCAACGATCGGTGAAGGGCACTCGGCTCCTGCCGGGCGGCGGAGGAATTCCGCGGTCGCCAATGATCGTCCTTCGTCCATCTTCAGTGACCGCCGTCGCAATACAAATACTCTTTCCCAGCCCTTCCTGATGTCCGCCAGCTCCAGCTGGCAGCCACCGGTGGTCGTCCGACTTGATCTGCGACGGTGAAGAATCCCAAACCGAAGACCCAGTCCGATGGCATATTATGAAATGACAATAACAAAAAAACCACTTACAAAAGGTCAGCTGACTTTGCCTCAGCTGATAGCATTGTGTTGCTATCTGGTATGGAGCAGGTGGCCTGGAATTTCCCCCATTCGACCATAGCAACAGGTCTGAGATTAAATTCCTCATAATAAATTGGGTGTGCAGGGGCCCATCCTTCGAGAAAGAGGGCTGCGTTATACTATCTACATAATATCGTGTGCTGCTTCATGATTTGGACGCATGAATGCCAGTGCTAAGATGTCCGAGGGTACAGACGAATAACGTTTTCATTCCGTCCGTCGCCAAGTAAAGGTAAGTTTGATCTCCTTCGTTGCACAGCAAATGCGCTCAGCACTTTGTCCAACCGAGCCAAGAAATTTCGGATCCTGTTGCTGTCGCTTCTCGTGGAATTTTGAAAATCGTTTGCAGAAACTCATCTGCATTGATCAACGGCAGTCCGTTCAAGTGAACAGTCGTATTGCATTTACTCGTATTCTGACTCTTTTTTGCTTTCACCTATTTTACACCAACTTAAATTTCAGTATTTTTCTTTCCTTGCAGCAGGTTCAAGAGAATGAGAATACCCGGCGTCTTCTTGTTGAAACTGGTCTTTTTGATGGTATGTTTTCAAATGTTTCAATCTGTTAAAATGATCGATTGCATTCCAACTTTTTTGACCTGCCATGTCTTTCACTTTTTTCAATAGGATCAAGAGGATGAGAAGTTCGACTGAGAAGTCTGTTTCATCATAGCAGATTTCTGGCTACCGTCGAATTGTGACGATTCTGCGCCGGAGAGGTACGTCAGTTGAATTGCCCGATCGCATGTTGCCTTTAATTCAACTTTTGACGTGTATTTTCTTCTTTTCTTTTCACAGGATCAAGAGGATGAGAAGTCGGCATAAGAAGTCTGTTTCGTCACAGCAGATTTCTTACTACCGTCGATTGTGACCATTCTGCACTGGACATGACCGTAATCAGTTGAATTGTCCGATCGCATTTTGCCTTTAATCCAACTTTTGACGTGTATTTTCTTCTTTTTTACAGCAAGAAGTATGTTTCATCACAGCAGATTGCTTGCTACCGTCGGATTGTGACCATTCAGCGTTGGACAGGTCCGTAATCAGTTGAATTTTCCCATCGCATGTTGCCATTAATCCAACTTTTGACTTGAATATTTTTCTTTTTTCAACAGGATCAAGAAAATGCGAAGTCCGCAGAAGAAGTCTGCTTCATATAAGTCTGCTTCGAAACGCCGGCAATGTTGGTATCTAAAGAACATCGAAGGTCTCACAAAATGCTCTTGGAGTGGACATCAAAGAACATCGTAGGGGGTACCAAATGCTCTTGGGGTGGGTGAGAATGAACATCGAAGGAGGTACAAAATGCTTCTGGTGGGGCCATCAAATAGCATCGAAGGTACTATGAAACGCTGTCGGTGGAGGTATCAAAGAAAATTGAAGGTGGCACAAATTGCCCTTGGAGTGGGTATCAAAGAATACCGAAGGGGGTACAAAAAGCTACTGGTGGAGCTATCAAATAGCATCGAAGTTCCTCTGAAACGCTATCGGTGGGGGTATCAAAGAACATCGAAAGGGGCCCAAAATGCTCTTGGAGTGGGTATCAAAGAATATCGAAGGAGGTACAAAATGCATGTGGAGTGGGTATGAAAGGACTTCCTAAGGTCACATAAAACGTTGCAGAAATCTTATTTAAAGCCGGTGGTGGCAACGAGAGATTCCATCAGAATGGCCATCAAAGAATATGGAAGTTACTACAAACGTCCACAATAGAGTTCGACAAATACCATCCAAGGCAGCTCAAAACACCCCTGAAATGATTATTAAGCCATGCTGAAAGCTTTTTGATAGCACTGTAATGGCAGAATAAGATAACGTGCTCTCAGCAATCAAAGAACGTTGATGAGCTTTGTCACTCCCATTGGAAAGGGCATAACACGTTCTTAGAGAGGAATACGTGAAGCATTTTAAGGTCACCCCACTTGATGGTTTTTTATAAGGCTTTCATTTGGGGTTCTTTATAAATGCCTTTGAGGTTATCCGTATTGTTACATTTTCAAAGAACCTCAAAGGCCTAACTTACCGCTGCTTTTTTCTATGAGTGTGATGCTCGTGTCACTGGATTTTTTTGCTCACACCCAACAGACATGCATGTATGCAAGTTGCTTATTAACCCTTCTCGAAGCAATTTTTTCCTCAAAAATCGAAGTTTGTGCAGATCCTCCTGGAGCGATTTATTTTCGTGAATCTCTGGCCCCTGGAGGGTATACCTCCATCATCTGGTCGGTTGTTCGGAGTCCTTTTTCGAGAACACACTTGCCGCCGCTTGGAAGGCAAGCAGCAACCTTGAATGCCAATTATTTGCCACCATAAACTTTTATATTTTGTCACTCAATAGACCGATATTTGGGCTTGCTCCTGATGGATCCTCAATTTCTTTTGTCAGCAACCGCCTTCCTGTCCCGCGCCGTCATGAAAATTGGATTCTGTGTCTACCAACAGTGCTGCCAACAGGATTATTGTCTCCTTGTCAAAAGAAAATTTCATGGACTGAGTCTGTTGAGTGGAGATAGATATAGAGTGTCTGCTGTGTCATGAACCACTGCGTGATGGAGCAGAAGAATTTTCACGTGTATCGAGTTGGCTGTGCACATTTGTGATACAGACTTCACAGTTTGGCTGGTCGTTTGTGTTCCGTTTGTGAAACCTCGTCAGTCACGGACCAATCGAACTGCGGCCAAGTCAACTCAGATGTAGCCGGTAGCGGGCAACTTGACGTCAAGTCGACCCCGTTGCGCCCTTCAAATTGTTTCTGCCAAATCTGGCCTTTTTCAGGTCGTTTTGTGCGAAAAGTTGGCACACCGGTGACATGGCAAAGCGCTGGTGAGCTGAAAAACACATATACCCTGAAACTCACCGCTTCGACCCTCGTGGCGCAGTGGTTAACGCGTTGGACACGTAATCTGAAGATTGCGGGTTCGAATCACACCTGGGACAAGAGATTTGCCGTGGCTCTTGTGTGTGCATCCTCCCGCGGCGAGGACACGGTAAATGAAATTTGCCATGGCACTTGTGTGTGCATCCTCCTTCGGCGAGGCATGGTGAATTCCGTCGGAAAGACAAGACTTAAGTGGCCAGTCTGTTAGTCCTTCTTCTTCTTCTTCTTTGGGTCTTATGGACAGATAGCCTGAGGCTGGTGGTCCGACCGTTTGTGTTTTTGTTGTGTCGTCAGCCATGGTCCCGGCGAGGTACTGACAAATGTCACCTGAGAGTAGCTGCTCCAGCACCCACCGCTCCAGGCACCCAATCAAGGGTCCCGGCGAGGTACCGGCATACTCCCGAGGGCAACTGCAACAGCACCCACCGCTCCAGGTCCCAAGACCTCAGTCACAACTGCCGATACTGCCGGTATTATGGCACAGCCAACCCGCAGGAACCGACGTCGAGTATCGGCGGGTGATACCAAGTGGCTTCTGTGTTCATGTAACCTGCCAGGCCTCTGTCTTGGACCTGGAGCTAGGTGTTCTTTAACGTGCGCAGTGTGATGCTAAACACGGGACCTCCTTCTTAAAGTCCCATCCGAAGGACTAACAGACTGGCCACTTAAGTCTGTCTTTCCGACCGAATTCACCATGCCTCGCCGAAGGAGGATGCACACACAAGTGCCATGGCAAATTTCATTTACCGTGCCACGCCGAGGGAGGATGCACACACAAGTGCCACGGCAAATCTCGTGTCCCAGCTGGAATTCGAACCCGCAATCTTCAGATTACGAGTCCGACGTGCTAACCACTGCGCCACGAGGGTCGGACAATGGATGGGACTTTAAGAAGGAGTCACATCACACCGCGCATGTTGTAAAGAACACCCAACTCCAGGTCCAAGACAAAGGTTCGGCAGGTTACATGAACACAGAAGCCACTTTGGTATCACCCCCCGATACTCGACGTCGGTTTCCAGCGGGTTGGCTGTGTCATAAAACCGGCAGTGTCAGCAGTTGTGACTGTGGCCTTGGGACCTGGAGCGTTGGGTGCTGTTGCAATTGCCCTCGGGAGTGTGTCGGTCCCTCGCCGGGACCCTTGATTGGGTGCCTGGAGCGGTGGGTGCAGCAGCAGCTGCTCTCAGGTGATATTTGCCAGTACCTCGCCGGGAACATGGCTGACGGCACAACAAAACATAAACGGTCGGACAGATAGCCGAGGGCTATCTGTCCATAAGGCCCAAAGAAGAAGAAACTACGCCTAAGACATTTGCGAGGCGAACCGGAAAGGCTTCCAACGGCCCTCTTGCTGGGAGTGAGCCTTTTCATTTAATGATGCCAACTTGACACACTGCTAGAATTGACATTGTCGTCGTAAATGCCCACTGACCGAATTTTCTTCAATATGGGGCATTTTTGGATAGGAATGCAAAAATACATTGGCGCACAGCACCCTATCGAAATATTGTGTTCCCGGACGAAGGTAATCGAAAGGGTGCCGACTTTGACTGGGTCGTATGCGTTGACTGGGTCGTATGCGGTATGGGCGTAGTTGCGATAATGCCGAAGAGATGTCAACTCATGGTGCACAGTTCAAATAAAACACTTGGATGCAGGGAAGTAGGTACCGCTTTTCAAATGCACATCTTCACTGTTATTATTGGTACCTGCATTCTAACGGGGTGCTCCGAAATTTCTGATTCGAAGTCACTCCATCTCAATTCACTTTTGCCGCAGAAATAAAGCATGCTCCAGCAATAAATATTACCTGAAATTTAAGATCTTGATCATTATATTTTTTTCTTTATGTTTTTGAGGTGAACATGTTGATAATTTGTCACCATCAGAAGAGAACAAATCCCGCAAGCGCGTTGTTCCCAATGAGAAATACGTGTAATTGAGAGAAAATTCTTCTCAATATCTCCTCCCGACAATGTTTATTGGACTCTTTTTCAACATCAAGTAAATTGAAAAGAACTAATCATTCTTGACAGTCTGCAATCTTGTTCCAAAGTGGATCCACAGAAGAAAATATGACAATATGGAAAAAAAGTCATATTTCTTCGAGATTCTTTCTGAACGCAGTTTCAAACCCACAAAGGGCTCTGCCACTTCGAAACCTGAAGTGGGCCCGCTCAAGATCCCACCGAGCCGTATCAAGTTTTCCAACTGGACGAAAATGGTGACGAAGATACTTGTTTGAACGAACAAATTATCATTGGAACACAACTCTACACACTCTACACACAACTAAAACGTATTGATAAAATCATTTGTCCCAGATAATCTAAATTCGCTAAACGGTCCCCTGATTATGACCTGCAATGCAATAACAATAATTAGCATCGGGATATATTATTATTATTATTGTAATCTACACCTTCGAACGCCTTCTTGGCATGGAGCAGGGGGAGTTCTTGCAGTGTTACTGTGGTCGGTTTACCTGGGATTTCGGCGAGGACCGGCATACACTCGTCAGTGCAACTTCTACAGAACCCATACCACTCCAGGCCGACCAGAGCTCTCCGTGCTACCAGTCTTCCGGCTATAGGCAAACCGCAGGATGACCGGACAGCACTATTGGAAACTGTGTGGCTTCTGTGTATTGTTACCTGCCAGCCTCTCTTGGACTGGAGCTAGGTGTTCTTAACGTGCACAGTTTGATGCTGCACACGGGACCATCTTCTAAAAAGTCACTTCTGAAGGACCAAAAAGACTAGCCACTAAGTCGTCTTTCCGACCTCATTTACTGTGCTTCGCCGATGGAGGATGCACCATTTGTGCCACAGTAAATTTCGTTCCAGGACGGGGAATCGAACTCGGTCCACCTGGGTGGGAGTCGAATGCGCTATAACCACTGCGTCATGAGGTTCGGACAAGAATATCGGACACAAATAGAAGATTATTACAAAAATTCAAAAAAGCCATTTTATGGCATGTTTCAAGGACCTTTCAATGCGATAATATATCCTTTCCCGGAATTTCAGGAACAAATGAAAATACCCGGATTTTTGGGAATGTTCCCTCCATGGGCATTTTGTCAACATTCATGGGGATGGGGACGTGGTTGGGGAGCATTCTCGAGTCCTGGAAATTTTTAAAAATATTCAAGAAATATCCATATTTGGAATATTCATACATTATGCATGACAACACATTTTTTGCAAGTATTTTGGGAATATTCCCGGAGAATGTTTGCGAAAATTCCTGGGAAATATTATTTATGGGAACGTTCCCGGGTAACCTTTCTTCGAGGGGGGAATATTCGGGAAATATTTCCGCGAATGTTGGGAATATTGCCTGCCGCACTCCGAACGCCACTGCAGTCATGTGGATATTCAATGCCCGACTGCAAAGGGCGACTCATCGACAAGTGCAGCATCAACAAGCGTACCATTCAAACCACGACAATGGGCAAAATGAAACAGTGAGATTTTTATTCTGGCAACAAAACGGGGAGAGCACCTTTTCTTGTGCATTTTCATTTTGTATGTTTTTATTTTGTCAACTTGTTCTGCGTGAAGCCGAGCTCGAGCGGAGCTCTCATCGCCACATACCGTTTTGCACTGCAATTTAGTAAATAGCACCCGATCAGTCACGGGTGCCAATCAATTCCACTTTGGCGGCATAAAAAGGACACCGATGTTCTTTTTGTCGTCGGAAGTATAGTCTGGTGGTCTTGAGTCCTTGTTGCCTGTTGCACTTCGCATAGATGTACGACTACCTGCGCCGCTTCCCCATTGATTTTGAACGGAACGACCATCGTCGACTCGGCTCCGTCCGGAATGTCTCCAAATTTTAAAATTGAGGACGGCGGAGGTCGTTATGGCGCACGTATGGTTAAAATTTCCCATCATTGGTGTAGGTACATCATCCAGAAATAGCACTAAATTATGAACCTTTAGCAGGGGCCTGCTTTCAGGCGGTCTGCCTGAGCATAAGATATTCTTGCGCCAGTACTTGAGTGCTAAAGCAAAAGATCATCGGCACACAGCCAAGAATTTCCAAGAAATTTGGAACACCCCGAGAAGTGGTCCATCAGACTACACCCGAATTGTCCAAGAGCATTGAAATTGAGGGACATTGAGGTGTTGAACATCCCCATCAACAACATGGCATAAATTGTTTCAAATTGCACAGACATTTGGACCTGTTTGCTCTGTGGTCCATTGGACCACCCCTTGGGGTGATTGAAATGGGGTCAACCCAACGGGTGGTCCAATGGACCTCCACACATGTCTGCACTGTTCGACATTTTCTCCATTTTACCTTCTTTGCAACCATGCCGAGTTTTATAGTCTTATAGGTCGATGATATATCACAAAAACCAAATGGGCGGAAGGGGGGCCATCGGACACCCCTGGGCAAAATGATCAATCTGCATATGTTGAATTTTTATGGAGCAAATGTTCAAATTCGACAAAGGCCCACGCAAAGCTGTTAATAGAACCGGTTTCAAACATATGCAGAGTGTTCTCACGTATAACCGAAACGCCTGTGCTGCTGCCAGTATTTTACGCGCAATCAGTTCAACTCAGGGCTTAAAGTGGGGGGGCACGCAGTGCCCGCCGTCCTTTTGGGCAGGGGCACGCCGTGCCCGCCCTTTTTCACGTCGAGCGTGCCCTCCGGTTTCTGTTGCAGTGCCCTTGCGTGCCTCCACCCCATAAAAATCAGACGTCAGCACCTGATGGCCTTTTTCTCTCCTGGCGGCATGGGTCCCAGGCTCTCTCTAATTTGGTGAAAATTGTGCTTCAAAATAAAATTGCTGCAAATCAATGAATTTTCATGAATCATGCCTTGGGATTTGGGAATGTCAGATTTTTGTGATTGCAGGAAAGACCTGCTGGACCCTGCAAAAGAACAGCATATCGCATACCTGACCTCATTGACATGTCTGTTCTCTGCTGTCAAATTCAAAAATCGAATTGTTGGCAGCCAGCTGGGCTGCCTGTGGCTCAGATACACCCTTTGCCGCGCGGATATTCCAAGCAACTCAATAAACCGAGATCAAAGGTCAATGTCAATGAACAGTTTAAACGTGCTGTTGCTGCATGTGAGAACCGACCGTACAAACCTTTTCCCAGCCAAGTGTTGCCTTTTTTGCCCCCCAGCCATTACCATGCAAATTACCATGCCGCTTTTTCATGAACACCCGAGAGAATAAGCGCGTGGTCATTTTGGCTTTCGTTTTTTCACCTGCAGGTCTCTCACAAATCTGCATCAACAGCAGGGTACAGTCTCCTGTAGCGAAATGTTGCTGGGCTATTTCGAAGACTTTTGATAAGGGGTGTATGAACTGACGAAAATTTGCATGGGAAACTACCAAAAATGTCATCCAGTTTAATGGAAGCCTTACGGGGCCCATAACAATAGACGGAATCATGGTGTGTTTCTGTAGGACACGAACCCCCTTCGGGAGGTGAAGGGCTAATTCGAAGTATGCTGATTTGTGCGGAAAAACACCCATCAACAAAGAAACCCAGTAAATAGCTACGGGAAAAATGTGAACGACTTAGATGCAACATTGAGAACTCACTTAGAATTCATTCCTCCACACATATTATTATCATGAACCTGTCACAAAAATTTTCCAATTTCAAAACAAGTTCTGACCTGTAGATAAAGCCACAACAGAGTCTTTCAGCTCCTGATTTTCCCGACGAACGCTATCAATTCTGCTTCCAGCTTTTCGATCTTTTCACCCAATTTCTGATTGGTTTCTTCCGTTGCATGGAGTTGGTCGTTTAAGTCCCAGCTGGCATTTCATTGGATTAGAATGGATTACACCATGTGGAGAGCTTTTGTTGTTAACAAAAGCAGCTGCAATGTTGATGGTGGCATCCTCTTCACAGTCAGTGATTTCGGAAATCAGCAAAGGATCTTCTTCGACCATCGGTTGATCGTGGAATTCTTCGGATGAGACCATCGGTGCTTGTTGCGAACATCCCAGTTGCTTCAATACAGACTCCTCCAGCATTCCTCAACATTCTGTTTCACAGTAACCTGAGTTAATAACAGAAGAAATGGAACCAAACAGTGAAGCAGTTGGTAACTGGATACAGGGATATGTAAAACAAAATGGATTAACTTCTATAGCAAAGGCAGGCAGGTCCTTCGATCGCGTGACAGGCATGTTCTCCAACAGACCAAAGTGACAGGTCTTCATTAGGACAGCAATGACTGGTCCTGCATAAAAGAGTGTTAGAGCAAGGACTCATACGAAATATGAATAGGGTCATAGGACAGGTATGGTGCCAATATCTGTTTGGTTTTGAGAAAATATGATTCTATTCGCAAATGTTAGTAAATCAGGTTAAAAACGTAATTCTTACCGCTGACTTCTTTGCCTGCTTGCAACTTGTCAAAACGATTTTCCCTATTGGTTCAGATTCTTCAGGTTGTCCTCACCAGTGTTGCCATCTGCAATCCATTTCTGCTCCAGTGAACGAAGATAGCTGATTTTATCTGAAAAGAAGAAAAAACTGTTGAACTGATATTGCCGTGGAATTGCTTAAGAGATATGATTTCCTTATGGGTCTATTCAATCTCTTCATGGACAAGGTTGTGTGATCGCAGTTGAAGATCCCTTCTTTCAACTGTCATTTTTTCATCTTTTTCCTGGAATGTGATTTTTGGAATGTCCCCAGCGAATGTAATTGCCCTTGTTCTCGATAGTGTTTTCAGCCCTGAGCTTCATTAATTCCAATGTTAAACTCCAACCACAATAAATATCAGGCAAACGTTAGGTACTTAACAAATAGGTCCACAATTTATTGATAACATGCCATCAATAGTATACTTAATATGTCGTTCCCTTTCATTAAAAAAATCACAAATTGGTCATCGTCACTGCTCGCTTTTTACTTTCAAATAATTCTGCAAAAACAGAAAGCTGTCCCTTTGACACGCGACAAGAAAGCCACCAGGCATACTTTTCATCAGAAGTCCGTAGCATGATCAAAAATGAAACTCAAAGGCAGCACCTGTGAAGTCCCAGTTATTGACGATACGTTGACTTGCAGAAAAGGATACCTAAGTAGGTACGGAGAAGGTTCCTAACCAAAAGATAGCCATGTGTGATGAAAATTCAGTTTGTTGAGAAATTGGAGGAAAAGTGGTGGCCCAAAATGACAATAATCCTATTTGTGGGCGAGTTGGCGATTTGGAGACTGTTTTGCATGATTTCGTGATATCGTATGCCTTCGTCCTAAAACCGAAAAACAAAAATGGGAATTTGCAAACAAAAACTCGCTCTTCCGAAACCTGCAAGAGGAAAGGTGGCCCGAAACAAATACCTGTATTGTGCAGGAGCACAATGTTTTTTGTCATTAGGTTTTGTTGATGCATGGAGAGAGAATGTCATATGTGAATTCATTTGTCACAAAATTATGTCACTTGTCATAAGAAAAGAAATGGGAAAAGGGTAAAGGGAAAACATTTAAATTAGAAAAAATAGGAGGAAAATTGAGAAAGCAGGAAAACCAACTGGAGCCATCCACTTTGGCAGGTTGTTTCTTGTGCTGACAAATTCAAGTAAAAGGATATTTCATCATCCTGTGAGGTAATTTTGAAAAAATGAACGAGTATTTGAGATGAAGCCATGCCAAAGTTGTGGCATGCCAGAATGTGTCGGGGTCATGGAAGAGTTGTCGGGAGGAGATGTTCTGGAGACGTTGCTTCTTTGTTTCAGGTTTTATCCACTGTCAAAGACATTTTCAGATGAACATCCCATCCTTAACGAACCACCGGCAAATATATGGTTGCCAGCACGAATGCATGGCCAATAGGGCCGCTTCGTTAAACGCGAGTTATCTTTATCATCACTTTTTCCCTTTTAAAATACAAAAAAAACATGGAAAAAAGCCGCGAGTAAAGATGACTCGCGTTTAACGAAGCGGCCCAATGTACGAATGTATGCCAGTCAGATCAGAATGGCAAATGATGATGATAAGTCCTGAAAACAACTGTGTACAAAAAGGTATATTGCAAGCCGGCATCGGAGTGAATACTGTGAGAATGCAAAATGATAAATTAAGCACAATATTTCATACCACTGCAGGCTAAAATTCGAGCGTCGTATTCTTTCCATCCTTCCTTAGGCGGCTTGCCAGGTTTGATTTCCTTAACTTTTCCTATCAGCATGCTGTTGCTTAGCATTTCCTTATTCAATACGGCATCTGCCGTAAGAATATGCGTGCTATTGAAATTTATCCAATGAACGAGGACGTACTTAGTCATCTCCGTACAACACTGGAAATTTTCCTATTTTACCTAATTTCTTCTCGAGTATTTTCCTGTTTGCTGAGCCAAACCTGCATTTTATTATAAAATGAAAGATATGAAACAGAAATTAAAACTTGCTATCAAAAAGATTGCCATATTGCTATATACAAGATTGGTCGTTGTGTGCTTTTGACACTGGGGAAATCGCCTGCAACGAACTGATGCATCAACATTTCCACATCTTTCTCAATAACAATGTGTATTGGCTCCCTGGCTTGGATGTTTCGAGATCCCTCAAACATAAATCCAATTCATTCCCATGCAGTGAAAAGCTGTTGTCGAACAAAAGATCCTCCCACCAGGGTTCTCACAAAAATGGTAAATTGGTTTTTCCAGTATGGGGGGAAGCGGGGTCGTCTGAGGGTGGAGGCCCCCAGTAGAAAAATTTTTAAATGTTCTCCATGGTAGGAAAACATACGTATTTCCACTAGGCCTACTTGAACCAAGACGTGACATTCACAAACATGACGAAATTTCTTTCCATGAATATTATATTGGATTAACCATTTTCAGTGGCAGTAATTCAATAAAAGTTTCCCCTGGCCCCCTCCAACGCCGATGAATTCAATAGGCCTAAAGTAAATGAATGGCTTACGTTGTCACTCGACATTTACAACCTCCTACCACCAATTGCTTGCGGGATTCATCATAGGGGTGTGCCAGCCAACCAACAACCTGTTTGTTCATTAATTAATTTAACGCTTGGGGAAATGGTAGAAATTGAGAGGTGGAAATGCACAGATTGGGTATAAAGTGGATTCGGAATAAGCACGGAACTGGGTAGACTTGGAACGAGATCGAATGTGATCAGGATCTACAAGGACTTGACCAGACTGGGATTTGGCATGACAGGGAAGTGGACAGACAGGGAAGAAACTTGACAAGCAATGGGATTATCGCTGACTGGGACAGACAAGGAAAGGACTCAGCCAGATGCAGAACTGCACAGACTCGGAACAAGACAGACTGGATCGCGGGCGGAGAGAGAAAATCTGTTTACAGTTCCGATTGCCCCAGCACATGTGGACGCACCCAAATTACAGACTGACAGAAAGCAGTGGATACAACAACCAATGACGGACGCCATGCAGTGGCTAATCAACAAGTGACTGCGGCAGCGAAATCAGACGTGGGTTAGGTCAGGTTAAGATAGCTTTGATTAGGAAAATGCGAAATGAAACCGCAAATGACGTCCGCAAACTTGGGCATATCCACATGTAGAAGGGTATTAAAAAACTGTTCCTGAAAATCTATAGCATTCTTCGTCTTGTCAATTCCAGAGTCTGGTTAGTTCTGCATCTCCCAGATACCAAACATGGATTTTGCCATCCCCGTGTCGGTTCATGGTCATGGTTAGGTACTTTTTACTCCCTGTGCTGGTTTTCACACGGAAATACTGTTGCTTAATCATCACAGCACGATGTTCATGGAACGACGGAGTTTGATAATTTTTTTTTCATCGTCAGTGTTTTAGGCAAATCAACAAACACTTCATTAATGGCTGTGAACAAGTGATTTACAAAAACGGAATGGGCCGATTTTTTGTTCAAAATTGGCAGAAGCAAACATCCACAAATGGGCCATACTTTACGCAACGGCAAGAATTGGAGAAAACATCAACACCAAAGTGTGGCCTAAAAGATGGGCTTCGTTTAACCAATCGGCACAATGGATTGACTGAAAATGTCTATCGTTAGGATTTTTCACCTGATGTGAGACTCTTCCTGACTTAGCGCCTTCATTTTCAGATCCCTGTAAAATCCATGAGGATTAATCCAATTCCAAATCATTTGGCATAATAATGATAAAGTTATCATTACCTTTACAATCAATACATTATATGCACTTGCTGGCTATCAATTTTGTTGGTTTTACAACAACAACTTCACATGGTGGTTCGACTTGGACAATATGAAGCAATTCCGTAAACTCCCTTCTGTTAACAAATGCATTTCTTCTCAATTGCAAGAGCTTCAAAAACATATAACTTTCGTCATTGAAGGAAAATAAAACTGCACAATTCCAAAACTTTGGTCGAAAAGACGAACACAATAACTGTTACGTTTCTTTACCTTTGTGTACATTTCACAATGGTACATCTTATTGTCAACAATAGCCCTGTAAAATCCTGTGACATATTCAGGGACAACAGTCTGAAATCTCTCTTCAAAACTCTGCCTTTGTGCAAATGACAACTTCAGAAGACTTGGCTGACCAAGGTGTTTTACATCATCAAAATAAATAGCATGCTGTAACCTGGAATGACCAAATATTTGCTTTTCATAAAAGAATAAATGCTTTCAGGGATCTCAGACATGAAAAGAGAAGCCAAAAGAGGCAATTGTCTATTTAAAAGAAACATATTACTTATCTGCATACCAACTCCTTGGGTTCCTTTTAAAAAACCAAGAAGTGATCCATTATTAGACTCGAAACAAAATGTTGATGTTGCCCATAGGGGGCCCCAGTTTCTAACTGACTTAGAAATATGAACAAGACAATGAATATTAAATGTTTGGTACTCTCGGCCATAGAGTGTGGCAAACTGCTTCACAAAAGTTGTAAGCAAATCATGCGCTGTGTTGAGATCGTGATCAGAAATGCTCTCGGTCAGCAAAATATAAATGGCGCCAACAAAGAGGATTAAATGATTTAGATAGATGTTCTGTTGAACATTCTTGCAGCACACCAAGCAGTAGAAGAGCAACCAATTCCTCCACTCTGATGCCTTCCAATGAGGCCTTGTTTTCAAGGAGCGGGGCACTCTGGTAATATTCAGATGAGGGCGGACGTGGAGTAGCTTATTATCAATGGCATCTACAGATCGGCCAATGTACCAAGCGTATTCACTGTTTGCAGGATCCAGCCACATGTTTGTAATGTAGCGTGTGACACCAAGCAAAACACAGTGCATGTAATCCACAACAAATCCATCAACAATATGGAAGTGTGGTAAAACGAGTAATGGTGATGGTCCTTTGATGCCAAAACTTGTAGTCATGTTCCTGAATGCAAGCAAAGCATTGTGAATGACATCACTCTGGGTTCTGGTCTCACTGTCTTCAAAATCGTACACACGCACATGACCATTGCCTTTTGGAACCACAGCACCTGGATTTTTGCACCAAGGACATCCGTATAGCCCGTTGAATTGGGAACAGTTTTGTAGGAGTGGCCGTGCAACTGCATCAACTGTGCATATCAAAGCATACACTTTGGAATTCTTTATGGTGCCAGACACTTTGCTCCTCCAGTTGAAACCAACACATCCCAATTTTTTCAGTTCCTCTATAAAAGGTCTCAAAAAAGTATGCATGTTTGGCTTTCCTGAACCAAACCAAAGTGCAGCAACTAGAATGTTTGCACGGCGAGCCAAGAAATTTAACTCATTGATGACACATTGCAGGGGCCAAATGCTCGATGTTGAAGATTTGAACACTGAAGCTCCATCAGTATTCCACATTAGTGAAATGTTGTCCTTGCTCTTTAAGCCATCCACTTCCTTGTACTTCTCTCCATCAAATACATCCTCGATATTGGAATCACATCGCTTTTGCCGCTGAAACCTGTATGTCAGATGACTTTCAATGTTGCTGTTCTCAAACAAGTTCACTAACTGCTCTTCAAGTGGCATATAGATAAAATAACTATTGCTTTTTTTAGAGTCTTGGTGTCCAAATCTTCATTTTTGCACACTGGACAAATCTCAGGAACCTCTAAACCAAAGTAATTGCCACATTTCTGACAAATGTAGTGAAATTGGAAAGCTTTACAGGCCAGTGGAACGTTTTTTTTGAAGATATGTCTCGACCTGGGAAGTTTGCAGCATGGCAGCAAGAAGGATATCAAATTCAACAGGTCATCAAACGCTGACCACGATAAAGAATGACGAAAAAAGAAAGCGAGTAGCAACACA
>JASGXE010021062.1:0-29516 GCA_030068105.1 Sinentomon sp. SZTP_YWyxl
CCACTGCGGAAGACTCGGCCACTGTCGCAGCTGGAAGACCAGAGGAACAAAGAACTCTCAAATGCATGAGGAGGCTTTTCATCTCACGAAAATCCCCGATACAATCCTCGCACAACCACAAAGCCCATGCTGGAATGGACTTGGTTTTGAGAAGGCCAACGCATTCGAAGTGAAAGTATTTGGAGCAACCATCGCAGAGAACCATCTTCCCTTCACCAGAGTTTCCAAACTTGCAGTTTACCCGGCAGTATTCATCGCTGACAGGCGACTGCAGTCTGGAACCGGAGGCTCTTGAAGTCGGAGTCTCCATGACAATGGTTCAGAAAAAGGAAAATTCGGAAATGGAAAAGAAGGAAAGCAGCAGATTTTAAAACGAAGAAGAAAGGAAGAATGGGTTTTAGTTCTTACTGAAACTTGGCTTGATGACAGCATTGGCACTCATGAATTCCTTCCATCTTACTTCACTGTGTACCGTAGGGACCGCTGCAAATTTGGCGGTGGTGTCTTGGTAGGCATTCGGTGTTCACTAAATTCCTCTCTTGTCTTTCTCAGCTCTTCACACGAATTTCTCATATGCTCCATTATTCTGAAGTCATTAGGTAACAAACCATTCCACATTGTTGGTGGTTACCGTCCTCCTGATTCTTCTTCGAACATTTTCCAAGAAATTCCTTCGGAACTTGTCAGTCTTGGTCTTTCTGCAGATTTGGGAGATCCTCTGCTGATAGCTGGTGACTTCAATCTTCCTGGTGTGAACTGGGACACTCTCTCCCCTATTCCAAATTGCTGTTATGGCCTCTCTGCCAACCGAGCTGCTATTGAACTCTGTCTTGATTTCGGCCTTGATCAGACGGTTAAGGTTCCTACTAGGCCAGCTTCAAACTCCATTTTGGATATTTTTCTGTTGCGTCCAATCCATATTCTAAATGCAATCTCTGTCGAAACGGGGATAAGTGATCACATGGCAGTTCTGCTTACTTTATCCTTGTCAATTTCAACTCCGGAATCAGAGCCTCCTGTCTTGATCAGTGACTTCTCACAAATTAACAGTGCTGGTTTTTCTGACTTCTTGCTGGGCTCATTTCTTTCATTTCGGGAAAAATATCTGTGCTCATCTATTGACAGGCTTTGGTGTGATTTCGAGTCGATTATTCAACACGGCATCAGTCAGTTTGTTCCTTCTCGCATCAAAAGGCCCCAATCCAGATCGATTTTTTATAACAACCCCCCGCATATTCGCTACCTATCTCACCAATGTAAAAAATACTACAAATTTCGTCATTATTCTGAAGTTCATGCCAGAACCTATGATCTTCTCTGCTCTGGCTGCGAAATTGGATCATGAAAATCATCTCCTTTCTAGTCTATCTCTCAGGCCAGGTACATGCAACTCAAATTCCCGCAGTTCTTTACAAAACTCTTGGAAGCAGGTAAATAATAGGTACCGTGGGTCAGTCACTATCCCATCCCTAAAATTCCGTGATGGTTTGGCCGTTTCACCATCTGAAAAGGCTGAAGCGCTTGCTCTACAATTTTCTTCTTCATATTCTGCTGACAATTTTCCAGCTTTATCTCTGCCAGCTCCATCCAATGTTCCTGGGCAGGATCCTACCTTCTCGATTACCTTTTCTTCAATAGTGTCTGCAATCAGGAAATCCAAATCATCCTCTTCTGGCCCTGATGGAATTCCTGGATCTCTTCTGAAATCCTTCCCACACGAATTTTCTGCCTATCTGTACCTTCTTTTCAACAAGTCCTTTTCTTGTGGCATACTCCCCGATGCATGGAAGGCAGGGAGTATTACGCCTATATTCAAGAAGGGTGATCCTTCAGACCTTCACTGCCAGCTAATTACCGGCCCATCAGTCTGACATCTTGTGTGTGCAAGCTGATGGAAAGGCTGATCTCGGACTACATTAGGCAGTTTCTTAATGCCACCGATTCCATCTCCCCTTTTCAGTTTGGTTTTCGTCCTGGCTGGTCTTGTGAACTGGCCCTTGCAAAGTTCACCCACGAGGTTGCATCCTCTTTTGACAAGGGTGCCGATGTAGATGCACTGTTTCTGGACTTTAAAACGGCCTTCGACGTTGTTCCACACAACGCTCTGATGTTCAAATTGCAGCGTTTAGGCTTACCTATCCCTATTATCTCTTGGATTGGCAGCTTCCTCAGCAACCGGACACAGTCTGTTTCTGTTTCTGGAACTAAATCTCCATCTTTTCCTGTAACTTCAGGTGTTCCTCAAGGTAGTGTGTTGGGCCCTCTTCTATTCCTCATCTTCATCAATGATCTTCCTGACGTCATAACTTCTTCAAGAATAATGCTATTTGCTGATGACTGCGTCCTCTACAAGATTATTCACTCTGTTTCTGATGTCGACTTGTTGCAAGATGATCTTGCTTCCCTTGACTCGTGGAGCCTTCATTGGGGCCTTGGCCTGAACGGATCAAAATGTGCCCATGTCAAGTTCTCAACTAAATTGCATCCTCTTCAGTCTTCTTATGCTCTTCCTTCGTCAGGTACAACATTATCAACCTCATTGTCCTGCAAATATCTTGGTGTGACACTTTCATCTGATCTGTCCTGGAAACTACACATTACCAACATTGCACGCAATGCCAATTTTGCTCTTCTCAAAATTCGGCGTCTTTTCAAATCCTGCTCACCTTCAACCAAGGAAACACTTTATATTTCACTTGTCCGTCCACTTCTCGAATATGCCTGCATAATCTGGGATCCGTACCAAATCTTGTGTGTGCGTTTGTGTGTGCGTTTGTGGAATTCCATTCACTGACTTTTGCTCCACATCCTGCTTTGCATCAGCAACCTTGCAACGATGTAGGAGGGAAGACCACAGAGTTTTGCGGCCCTAAGCTGCCAAGAAACGTTGCAGCAGCAGCTGGAACCAGGTTGTTTCTTTCCACTTTTGTTGCTTAGCTAGTTTTCCCTCATTATTTGCCTCTTTTATTATTGTTGAAGAATGCTAACTGCGCAAACACCGTCATGCACCTTTCTCACTGGCACTTCACCAAACCAAACAAACACAATTACACTTGAAAGCATTCCAGAACACATCACTGACATTTACACGCAATTAAAGAACATTAACATCAAATTAAACATTCAAAACAACATTCAAAACACACAACAAGCAGACAAAGTCAAAATTTGCACGCTTGAAAAACAAATCATAGCGCTGAGCCGAACAGTACAAGAACTCAAAAATGAAAACACAGCACTGAGACTGCAATTACAATTTGAGACAGAAAACACGTCAGAAGCACGGCTCAACGCTCAGCAGACACACAATCACAATCACATGACATACAGCCAAGATCTCCAAACAGGCACGAATGGAAACACAACATCAACACCGATCAGACAGACCACCTACAACACCAGAAAACAGGCGTCCACCGTTGCTTCCGACACCTTCAACGAAGGAGTGCACCTTCAATGCTGTTGAGTATGCTGAAAAATTAAGGAGGCAGGCTCAGCAGCAGAATGTGTCGGGACAATGGAGGCAGCCTGTCAAAAGAAACCACAACAGAAACCCCAGTCACCAAGCAAAAGAAAACAAACACAGACACGTTGCACCACAATTCATCAAAGTTTCATCCAAACCAACATCCACTTACAACAGATTCAGTGTCTTGGAACGCAACGACACACAAAAACACCACACATCCGGATTTAAGCCACCAGGACTTGATCCGGCAACACCAAGTGCTCAAAAACCTCAGACTGAGGCGAAACCTGGAACATCACAGAAAAAATCACGTCAACCAAAACTCACCGACAGCCCACGATGGAAAATCATTAAAACCAGCACGAATTCAATGAAAATCACACTCACAAACAAAGACAAAGAAGACACCGCAGAAGAACAAGCAAATGAACACCAGGAAACACCAGCCAAAATGCACCGAATCACCGCCAAGAGACACATGTGGTTATCATTGGCGACTCAAATGCTGTCTTTATCAAACAGCATATTGAGACAGACAACCACACCACCACACACGCATTCAGAGGAGCAACAATTTCAGACATCACATTGAAACTCAAGGAGCTCCTCCACGACAACTACGCGGACAGAGTTCACGTCGCATTTTACATTGGAGTCAACAACCACCGACTTGGACTCACGTCACTCATCACTGCATTCAACGAGCTCATCACAAAATCACATGAAATCACCAAACAGCTGAAATCATCATACACATTTTCCATTTGCAGCATCCCACCAACACAAAAGTACGGAGACATGGAACACCACAGATTTCGAGTAGCCAACGACAGACTCAAAGCCACAGTCGAACAATGGAACGCAACATTCATTGACATAACACGATTCCAAACTCCACATTATCTCAGCCCGAATGACAAGCTTCATTATAGGCCAATCGGAGCATTGAGAGTTGCTCAGGAAATCTGCAAATTCAGTTCTCGTTTTTTAGGGAACCAAGCAGACATTCCGGATTTGCCATCTTGAGAGGAAGATCCTGCAAGACTTATGCAGCTAAAACGTTGAATTCTTCAAGACAAGTCGCGATTGGGAGCGACGTTGGCTTCAAACCAACTCTCCCGGACAATTTTAGTCTCCCACCGTTTCGGTCCCAAAGATAAAGTTCTTCCTGCCCTAAAGGTACTTCTCATAAATTGTCAGTCTATAAGAAGGTGCAAAAAAATTCAGTCACTTGAGTCAATATTGATGACATATGACATAGACTTACTGTGTCTAACTGAAACCTGGTTGCACTCTGGGATAAACAACTGTGAGATCTTGAATACCGACTTGTACGATATTTACAGGGCTGACAGAACAGGTGGGAATGGCGGGGGGTATACTTATCGCAGCACGAAGAACTCTTGCCTCAACCCCTGTTAATTTAGAGCATCAAACAATTGTGGGCATTGAATACGTCTTTTGTACCCTAGGAATGGCCACTGGTCACAAAATATACGTGGGTTGAATTTACCGCCCTCCCAAATCAGGATTTGAATCAATTTTCAAATTTCACGATTTACTTAACACCGTGATTGGTGCACATCCCGGCAGATCGGCGAATAGAGTACTGATAGCAGGCGACTTTAATATGCCCGGCATCGACTGGAAAACTCTATCATTGGAAGACCAATGCATAGATATAGACGTATGCATCAGTTCTTTTTAGATACTGCAGTCACATTTAATCTTTTGCAGTACGTCCGTTCTCCAACTCGTCTAACTGCGAATGGGGCCAATAATGTTCTTGATCTGGTGTTTTCAAATATCCCAAATCTTGACATTGACATTGATACAATTCAAGGTATTGGTGACCATGAAGCGGTTCTTTGTTATGTGAGAACTCCGGCAAAAATCAAAGGAATGGTTTCGCGGAAAATTTTGGTGTACAAAAAGGCCAACTGGGACGGCATACGCCTCAAGTTACGCGATGGTTTTGAGCATTTCCGCTCGCGCTCTGCTCTTCAGTCGACGAAAAAAAAAACTGGTTGGAATTCAAAACACTCCTTCTGGGCCTTATCGATGCCTCCATCCCCTCGAAGCTTGTGAATAGTGAAAATTCATTTCAACCATGGATCAGCCCAGAAATTAGGAGGCTCCTCAGGCAGAAGCGTAAAGCCCATGCGCGTCAAAAATATGCATACAATGATGCATATATGCATATCCATTCCCTCTCTTGCCGCCGACGCGTTCGGTCGCGTTTTTTGGGTTTTTCTGCGCTCTCTGTTCCGGTGTGTCTGTGTGACTTTCAGTCGACGGGAAGGAAGATAAGTTTTTCTCATTTCTTATTTTCTTTTCCCGTTTACAAAACAAGAGCCTTTTTCAAGGCTGGGTGTGAGTTCTTGCTGAGCATGGCGAGGGACCAGTGCGGTAAATGCAAGAAGGTGGTGAGTGGCGAGGATGAGGCTGTTGGATGTGAGCTTTGTGAGGTATGGATTCATTGCCTTTGTGGGGGACTGGATGCAGCGGAATATGGAATTTTGAAAAGCAGGGATGACATATGGTATGTGTGCGAGAAGTGCAGAGCAATGAAGCGGTCGTCTGTGAGGGCAAGGGAAAGGGGCGAAAGGGAGGGGTGGCTGGAACGACTGGAGGTTGGGGTTCTGCTGAACGGGATGAATGCGAATGTGGTGCGGGAGGAGATGGGGGTTCTGAGAGATGAGATGGCTCGCAATGCTACAGTGATGGAGGATGGCCAAAAGCAAAGGCAGGCTGAGGTCGCTGAGGAGGTGGGCAGGCAGTTGAAGGAGTGTCTGGAGCGAAGAGATGCGGAATTGGAGGCCCGGAGGGCGGGAATGGAGGCACATGGAAGTCTAGTTACCGGGGTGGAGGCAGCTGAGGAGGTGAGGGTGACGGACAGGTCTGAAGCGCAGGTTTGTCTTGGCACGGGTTCCGGCTTCAGGCATAAAACGAGTACAGCAGATGTGGGGAATGTGTTGCTGTTGGGAGATGCAATGTGTGGAAGGGGAATGTCCGAATGGACAACAAGAGGGGGCAGCGAGGGAGAAAGAAATGCCATGGGGTCAATGTGCAGGGATTATGTAAATGATATTTGGGCCAGAAAAATAAAAGAACAACACGAACAGGTCCGGCGACGTGAAGATTCCAGCATGCATAGTCCAGATGGTGACAGTTTGAGAGCAGGCTCGGTTGAATAGATAAACACAACACACAAGTAATCATTTGGTCACAAATTTATCAATTTCGGAGGGTACCTCAATTTTTAGTGCATGAAAACATGGAAAAAAGAGGGAAAAGGCACAATTAGCATAATATCTCCAAGGAAACGAAATGGGGGCATGATCCAAGTAACCTATATAGGCCTACCTACAACCTAGTACCTACCTACTAGGGC
Source organism: Sinentomon sp. SZTP_YWyxl (assembly GCA_030068105.1). Classification (NCBI taxonomy): domain Eukaryota; kingdom Metazoa; phylum Arthropoda; class Protura; order Sinentomata; family Sinentomidae; genus Sinentomon; species Sinentomon sp. SZTP_YWyxl. Next base: position 6,864 of record JASGXE010021062.1, read on the forward strand.
GATAAACTGAGTTTTGGCTTTATGGCAGATAAAAAACTGGCCTCTGATAGGTTAGCATGTCATGAGAAAATTCCAAGTTTGTTCCAGAGAAACACGTAGTTGTTTAGGAAAGAAAACCTAGAGACATTTTTGGAAAGGGAAGGTGGGATAAATGAAACGAGGTCACTGGCCCTCGTCGACCCTGTGTTTTTGACCAGGGTGCAAACAGCATCCTGCCCATCCTCCCTCACCACGGACACATTTTCGAAAAATTGGAAACACCCTTGAGCTTTCTCCTCTTAGCAAGGGATTCCCAGCCCAGCTCTTCCCTGAGCAATGTCACACTGGAGTGAAAGGAGAAGTCCCCAGAAACAAACCTCACTGCCCTGCGCTGGACAGCTTCAAGTGCATCAATGTGGCACTGAAGATGAGGATCCCAGGTCGTTGTTGAATATTCCAAGATGGAGCGAACCAATGAGAAGTAGAGTATTTCCTTTACCTTCTGGAGGCGTGGGAATAGTGTCGGATAAGAAATTTTAGTTGATTTGATGCCCGTTTTACCATCTGACTTAAATGAGGTCCCCAGTTCAGGGCAGGATTGAAATGAATGCCAAGGTATTTGATATTGTCTGGGCGAGACAAACAGAGGGACCAATGGAATAATCTGAGATGGAAGGATGTGTAGATGAAGCAAATGAACATGACAGATGTCTTTGCGATATTGATACTCTTTTGATCTCATCACACACCATTTGACTATGGAATCTAGGTCATCCTGAAGGGCTTTGGAATCATCTGGAGACCTGAAACTCTGTAGAGGACTATTCATCTGCAAACAACCTGATGTTGGAGATGATATTATCTGCAATATCATTAATATAAATGAGAAAGAGGAGAGGGCCACACACTGAGCCTTGAGGAATGCCACTAGTGAGTGGGTGGGCCTCTGACAGATCGTTGCAAACGAGAACCTGGAACTGCCTGTCAGAGAACTGCCTGTTTTCAGGAATTCTCAGCCTAGATAGCTTTGAGAGAAGAATAGGAATTGAGACTTTGTCAAATGCCTTAACCAGGTCAATGAAAATTGCATCAGACTGACTGGACTCTCCGAGAGCAGTGGCGACGTCATGCACAAAACTGGTCAGTTGGGATTCGCAAGAGAAACTTGCTGCGGAAACCGTGCTGATGATGAGAGAAGAATTTTTGACCCTCGAGCAACCTATATAAATAGCCGGCTACCATCTTTTCATAAGTTTAGCTGAAGACTGATAAGACTTATTGGTCGGAAGGAGGTTGTGGAAAGAGGCTGGCCACCTTTAGCTAGTGGTATCACGATACTCATTTTCCAATCAGTTGGGATTACATTTTGGGCCAAGGATACTGAGAAGAGCACAAAAAGGAAAGTTTTTAGTTTGTCGCAGTGGTTTTTAAGGAATGTCATAGGTATGGAATCAATGACATTGAAAGTGGAGTTCTTTGATGTTTTGATCGCAATGTTGTTCGCTCTTGTTCGCTCCCCCCTTTTTTCTTCTTCACTTTTCACTGAAATCACTGTTAGGGCACATGCATTCTGGTTTACCTGTTACTATTTGACCATGATGGAATTTGGCTCGGCCACTGAATTATGTTTTTGACAATATTTGACACTGCTTGGAGCCTGTTCATTTTGAACTTTTCGGGACCCTGCCACTACATAAATTTTGCAAGATGTGAACTGTTGCCAAGGTTCGTCTTATTTCCATTCTTTTATTCCATCCGTTTTGTTCCGTTTTTTGACTTGTTTTGCATGCCACTTGTCGTGTTGTCCAATAACTTGATTCGCCTACCTATCCACCCAATCTTTTTCTGGCGAAAATTGAATTTTCCAATGCCATAATGGAGAGGTTGACACCAATAATTAATCTAATTCACTCCCTTTCTGACAAAACGAAACATGATCATGATCTATTTACTGACATCGTGCTTTGATGCACTGGATGTTTTGTGCGCGTTTCCTCGGCATCGGTCTTTTTTTTTACTTTTAAAAATGACTCTGGACTTTTTGTCCAACGAACTCATGACTTTTTGTCCAACGAACTGTTGTCGGCCGGCTGGAGGTAACGCTCTCCTCCACCTCATCGTTTCGGCATTCATCATTCATCAACGGCGAAGAACATGACACATCCTTTGTGTGTTGAAAAGCGTGAGGTGGGAGCGGGGTGTGATCATTGGCCACTATTGACTTCTTAGACTAAAGACTAAATGCAGGGTTTTCGGCTTCCTTTTGCCAACCACTGCAGACAAACTCACAAACACAGCATTGGACAAAATATCCAAATCAAATTTTTTTTTGGCCTCAGATTAAAGCTTTCATGTACTTTATTGGCATAATTTTTCATTTGCCATCATCATTGGCCGTTAGATATCTAATTTATTTTCATCAAGGAAGATATTTTCTAACCATGGTAATGACAAAAATTTACAAATCAAGAAAAATCGTTTTCCAAATCAACACGAATCACTCACACAGACACTCTGCTTTTCCATTTTAGCAGGTAACGCTTCACTTGCTCAACCCACAAACTCTTCTCATCCTCTCTCCCTATTCCCAAATGATCACGAACCATAGCAGCCTCATTTTGACCACATACATCTTCACCTGTCATCTCTTCCCAACCAATCGATTTCCTCTCTACCGCCAATTCCCTGCACCAGAGCAAAACATGTGGCAAATCCTCCGACTCTGCTCCACAAAGCCTACACTCCTCCTTTCCCTCAGCCCATCTGAGTCTCCTGGCAGTCTCCAATGCACCAACTCTGGCTCTAAACAGCAAATCACTCCCCCAAGAACCATCATACAATCCATCCCACCTCATTTGATCTTAAGCAGAAAACCATCTCAGGGAACTTTTCAAGGACACCTGCACCCTCCAACGCCTCCACTGCTCTTTCTCAATTTATTTATTATTTATTTATTCATTTAGTCAAAATACAACAAAGGCAACTGGTTGTTGTGAACATAACAAAAGCAGTAGTCAAGGGATTAAAAAAACGATTCAAAAGAATAAAAAAAAACCACAACAAATTCAAATACCTACGATACCGGTGCGACAGGTGGTGGGCAAACCAGGTGATTGAGGAAGGATAAATTACACAGGCACAACCAGGGTCATCCTCTGAATGGCAACCTGGATGATTGGCGAGTTTCGAGGGAGACTGTTCCAGTTCGCTATTACCTGAGGAAAAAAAGAATTTCGATAAACATTGCGCTTAGCAAGCGGAATAACGAAACTTGAACCATTATCGGTTCGCCGTAGAATTGAGGAGTAACATGATGACATGGGAAAATCAACTTTGCCAACCAAAATGTCGCGAAAAAAATAAGGCAATGCTCACGACGCCTGCTAGCCAAGGTTGGGAGATCCAGATTGGAGAGAATAGTAGAAACGCTTGCAAACCGATCATAAGTGCAAGTTATAACCCTGGCTGCTCGGCACTGAACAGCTTAATTGCCTGAATGTCTGTAATTTTAGTGGGATTCCACACAGCAGAGGCATAGGTATGTCATTTTTCACGCCTTTCTCTCCGCACACAACAAGCCTCCGATTATATATCCATATTTCTGCCCCAACTGAAACAACCCTTCCATCGCTCAATTCGAAAAATCCTTTTCTGCCAAGCAGTCCCACTTCTCATGCGCTGGACGTACAGAAAAGAAAACCCTTTTTCGCAACACGAACCTGGTCCATATACAGCAGCCTATACAAATATCCGATCTTGGCTCTTGCTTCCCTCACACCAAAGCTAGCGCATGCCCATTCAATCCAAGCCAGCTTGTGCCACCAACCTGGACCCTCCAAGCACCCTTTATCCCACATCTCTCTGCACACAATCCAGCAATGACTCAGCATCCTTCCCGAAGCACAGCACCTCCTGACCGTAGGTAAGTACTGGCACCACAGCCCCTTTACCACATCCATCTCATCATCTCTGCCCTACACAAAGCCCACTTTCCCATTGCCTTGGTCATCCCTCCCAGCCTTCTGGCTTTGCATTTCAGGGCCTTTACATGGCTCTCCAAGTAATCAGCCTTGTCCGCAAACAAAGTCGACACCCAGATACTTGTAATTATACACTCTCTCAATCTCCCAGTCACCGACCTTCACAGACTCGCATTTCACATGCATTCCCAGCAAACGTCATCATTCGTCTTCTCCTCGCTGAAAAGCCATCCCTTCTCCTTGCCAAACAGCACAGTCTCAGACATTAAAACCAACCAAATCCTCAGCAGCCTCCCCAAACCAGACTAGGTATGTCATCTGCAAGAAACAATCCTGAAATTGGCAATTCTAAACCACCCACACCACCTGCCCAATCCACAATCCTGAAACCATGATGCCCTCGCAAGCTGTGCAGACGTTCCTCCAACTCGCCCAAAACCAATATGAAAAGCAAGGGCGAGAGAGGACATCCCTGGCGCAACCCAGATTTGCATTCGACACCCACCACATTCACAGCCTCCCAGAAAAAAATCACACAAACTTCCAGCACCAACTCTTGCAATAGCTTCACAAAAGCTTCACAGACTCCCACCTTTCGCAATCTTGACCACACATCTCGCCACCTCACTTTTTTATTTGCACACCCCCTCACTCTATCGTACGCTCCCTTTTTATCCACAAATACCACACTAAACCCTCTTGCACACTATATCAACTCAACTGTGTTAGCACTAAGCACATACAAGTTGTCACATAACTGTCTACCTTTCCGAAACCCCTGCTGCATCTCACCCAGGCGGCAGGCACCCATTTGTTTCCAACCACGCCTTGAGCCTTGCTGTCAGAATCCCAACAAACAACTTCCTCTTGACTGGAGCAACTGGCCGATAGCTGGAAATAGCCCCCTTCTCTTTGTCACCGCCTTTGTATACCATCCCACCTTGACCCTTTTCCACTGTCCAGGTGTCGCTTGTTTCATCAGCATCTTGTTAAACTCCTTCCTCAGTCTCTCTCTCCCCATTTCACCCAAACACTTCAGCCCTTCAGACAATACACCATCCTCCCCAGCTGATTCATTTACCATTCTTCAGCTTCTTCAAAGCCACCTCAAGTTCTGCCGGTTTAATATCAGTAACAAATACCTTCGATCCAAGTCCATTAACTACAGCAGGCACACATTCCGCATTCACACATCCATTCTCATCCTGTTCCTTAATTGTAGGCCCCCAGATCCCATCAATATAATCTCGTAATGCTGAAGGAAACCATTTCTTCGTTACGATCTTCACCATATTAAGACAGACGCCCGATCTTTGACACTGCCATCAACAACTGACCGCCATCGCTGAATGCTCTGCCACACTCTTTTTCCCCCAGAGTGCCCCTCTTGCCTCAATTCTTTGAGGCAAGAAGAGGGTCGCTCAATTGAAAATAACCTTTCAATTGAAAAGGTTATCGAGACGTGAGGATACAGTTCAGGAGCTTTGGATGCTGCTGGTAGTGTCAAACCTTGAAAAGTGGCAGCAGAATAAGAACTAACATTGTTCTAACATTGTTAACATTTACCACTTCTGGTGAGATGAGTGAGCCTTATCCATTCGTAGATGAAAGAGACACACAACCGGTTTCGCCTTCACTCGGAGGGCTTCTTCAGGTGCAGATAAAAACAACAGAGATGAAAAACGATCACATGATGAAGATGAAACAAGCTAAAATGGGTGCTGGAGAAGAAGGCACCATTGGCATGTGGAAGCCAGCGTTGGCTTCCAAATGCCAATGGTGCCTTCTTCTCCAGCACCCATTTTAGCTTGTTTCATCTTCATCATGTGATAGTCTTTCATCGCTGTTGTTTTTATCTGCACCTGAAGAAGCCCTCCGAGTTAAGGCGAAACCGGTCGTGTGTCTGTTTCATCTACGAATGGATAAGGCTCATTCATCTCACCAGAAATGGTAAATGTTGATAAACCCATTCGTGGTGCACATGCTTCAATTCTTGGTACCTAAGTCTTCTAAGCAATCCCAAGCTGAGTTAGGTCCATCAGGCCTCCAAACAATATTCTTCATCAGAGACATTCATTCCCGATGCTTCCAGACATGTGAAATTTCTTTTGGTCGGTAATTTTCAACGGTGAGTTCTTCTCCACCAAAGCTTCATGGTGGACCCTTATCAAATATGCCATGTTAATGCTCTGGAGAGTGGAGGCAGTGCAAAGAGCAGCGAGATTTGTCGCTGTGGAATGTCAGTTTTGCTGCCAGTGTCACATCGATGTCAAATGATATGGGATGGGAGTGGGTTCTTAGAGCCCATTAAGCATGGGCTCTAAGAACATTACCTGTGCATTTTGATAAAAGGGAGGTTGGGTTGATGAAATTGGAGCCTCTGTCCGAATGATCTCCCAAATAGATCTGCAGTTGGCAGCAACTTCATTTCTCCCGTTGGCTATTCCATGTTTCACCAGTCGTAACTCAAAAAATCAAAAAAATTCCCAAAAATGTTCTTGCCCCCGCAAGGAAGGGACCCAGCCTTCACAGAAGGAAGGAACCCGGCCTTCACAGAAGGAAGGAACTCAGCCTTCACTGCTAATTAACCGATCAAGCTCGATTGCCGTACGCGCCATAAAAATGCTGCTGACAGATCCGATTGCCGTACGGTGCACGAGCGCTCAAAGCTGTTGCGATTTTCCGACTTCACAACTTCATAGTCGGAAAGAGGAATAAACAGCGATCAAGCAGGCGTTTATTCCACCAAAATCGGTCCAACCGTTTTGAATTGGCGCAATTTTCAAATTTCCCAGTTTTTTGTCTTTACAATATGGTTCCTGTTGGAGGCTCCTTTTTTCGCGATCGCACGACATCTGCCGCCTGCCGAAATTCGAATTATCGGGAAGTTGAAAGACGTGCGATTTTGCAGACGCTTGCTTCACGCGATTCTCTTTCTCTTGTCCTTTTTCTTGGGTTGTTGATGAACCTCATCAGTGGCCTGACAAATCCGTGATATTTCTTTTGAGAATCCGGAAATGTGTGAAAGCTGGACGAACTGTGGGAAGGGATGCTCGACACACTTCAAAAGAGCTTTGACGACAAAGCTGGACATTTGCGATGGATGAGGGATATGACAATGGGCAAATGACGAAGGATGTGTGGAATCTCTGATGCGCGAGGACTGATCAGATGGAATGGATGAGATCATCATTTTGTAGTGGATGTGCAGGTGGATGAATCAGAATGTGAAAAAAAAGTGTGAGATTTCACCAAGGAATGCATGATGGGGACATTTGGCCAGAGTCCCAAGCTAAGTTTTTCAGTTTCTTTCTATTCTCATTCATTAGGTAGGTAACTTGTCTTTTTATAGGGGGTTTTTTTTGGAAAAAAATTTTTTTCCTTTTGGGGGGGTTTTAATTTAAAAAAAAATTTAATTTTAAAAGGGATCCAAAAAATTTTTTTTTTTTTTAAAAAAAATTTTTGGGGGAAAAAATTTTTTTTCCCAAATTTTTTTTTTTTTAAAGGGGTTTTTTCCCCGGGGAAAATTAAATTTTTTTTTTTTAAAAGGGGTTTTAAATTTCCTTTTTTTTTTCCCCCCCCCTTTTTTAAAGGGTTTTTTTTGGGTTTTTTTTTTTTTTTTGGGGGTTTTTTTGGGGAATTTTTTTTTGGGGGTTTTTTGGGGGGAAATATGTTTTTTTTTTTTAAAACCTTTAAAAAAAAGGGGGAGGGTGGTTTGGAAAAATTGGGGGAAAATTTAAAAAATTTTTTAATTTTCCCAAAACCTTTTTACCCCTTTTCCTTTTTTTTTTTTGGGGTTTGGGTTTCTTCCCCCTATTTTTTTTTTTTGGGTGTTTAAATTTTAAAATTTTTTTTTTTCTTTTTGGGCCTTTTTTCCCCCTTTTTTTAAAAAAATTTTCCTTTCCCCCAGGTTTTGGGAAAACCCTTTTAAAAATTCTTTTTTTTCCAAAAATTTTAAAAATTTTTTTAAAAAACCCCAATTTGGGGCCCAATTAAAACAGCAAAATTTTAAAAATTTTTTTCCAAAAAACCCAAAAAAATTAAACCGGAATTTTTCAGGTACATTTAGATTGGTAATGGTAGATACCGAGTAGATATGTTGGAATGTCATTTGTGTTGCTCTGACTTCTGAGGTAAAATAACAACATTGCGTGAGTGAAAGATGTTTTTTTTTTCAAAGTGTTTGGTTTTTTCTTTCGTGAAACTTTGGAGGTTGGTTTTTTTGCCGAATAGAAGGCTTCATACCTTACAACTTGTCTTGTCTTGCTGGATTAGTTTAGAAATGGCGTCGTATTGAAATTTCCTTTTTTTTTTTCAGTTTTTCCTCAATTTCGGTGCGGTTTTCAGTGGCTTGTGGGTGTTTTGGCCAGTTTTTTTGTGCGTAAGTGTTTTTATTGGTTGAAAACATCATATATGGGTGATTTTATTGACACAGAGCTGAAATCTGGCTTGGTTGGGTGGGAAATGCATGCATTTCTGCTTTTTCTGTTTTTCGAAAATCCTTGTAAAAATTATTAATTCCGGTGGGAGCGACACTCCGTTTTGCCAAAAATTGCGGAACACCATTGTAAAAACCGAATTCGTAATTCCAGGCTTGAGACGTTAATAGGCCTACAACAAGGTTTTCTTATTTGATATAGGTATGTAGTTGATTTCTTACTTTGACACTACTTTCTTTATCTGCTGTTGTTGGTGATTTCATCTTGTCACCAATCTTGTTTGTTTACACCTCCTCATTGCAAAAATAGGTACCTATCTTTCCTTTTTGCATCCTATATCCAAACCAAATTCGTTCTCTCCTCAGAAATGCATCGTAATTATTCCCTAAGGTTGGCTTAGGTTCTTGTTTTTTTTTCTGGAAAGGAATTTTAAAGTAAACTTTTTTTATGGAAAGAACTTTCAATGTTGGTGCCCAATTGAATTGGGCAGCTAGAAATACAGGAATCTGATCATCTTTTCTGAATGGATTCTTGAAAAAAAATATGGATCTGGAATCGTTTTCATCATTGTCATGCTATTCTCAGAGATATAAAGGCAGTTTTCATTTTACCAAATCGTTGCCATTCCGCCACAGCCTACGTTCATTGAAATCAACTTCCACAATATCTGCAGCTTCCTCTCTGGCAACTGGGCTTAATGATAATCCCAGTGATGCTGATGAAATTGAGCCAGGATTGTATCTCGGTGAGTCACATCATTCCTACTATTTACAGTTTTAATGGCATTTTGAAGAAGAAAAAAAGCTTGATGATTGTGCCCAACCAAATTGTGGGTTATTTTCTTGTACTCGAGAGTCCAAGACAAACACAACTCCCTTAACTGATCAAGCCTGGCAAATGTAGGTACCCAGTATGTGCACTGCAACTGAATGTCGGCTCCCGCACCTAGTTTGCAAAGACAAGCCTGCATCACCTGTTGGCTGATGTATCCACTGAGTACCGGTGTGACCATGTTCAAATCAATGCAGTTTTTCATGAAAATGTGACATCTAGCTGTGGCTGAGAATGGTTACCTTAATTCGATAACTTTGCTGACTTAGACTGACTCGCATATTTTTGGACACTTTGAGACCTCTCGCAGCTTTGAAAATTTGTATCAGGACCATTTTTCATCGCTGAGGAAATATCACTGAAAACTGATGTTTTTTCCCATCAATGGGGTTTTCAAAATTTTCACAAATTTTGACCTTTAGCAGTGCTTTAGCCAGAAATTTCAGAAGGAGGGCGTCCCACTAGAATGTGGGGTGGGTGCCCCACTGGAATGTGGGGCACCAAAGTCAACGACAATCAATCTTCAGCAGGCAAAAAACTATTTTTAAGTCAACGTTCAAGTCCATGCAGCTGTCGTTACAGCGGCGAATACCACTCTTTGGGGTGCAGTCCAGACAAGGGGTTGGCAGCCAAAGGCTGGGACAGTCCAGACAAAGGGGTTCGCCATGACTATCTGCTTGTATATTTTCATCTTTGTTGCCCATTTTCATTCTCCCATTGGCAATGGATTGGAGGGCCCTTGATTTTCCATCTTCAACTGATCCATGGAATTAAATTAAAATAAAGAAATAAAGTAAAATAAAGGCTGCTTGGGGTGAATCTCCCTCATTACCTATTAAATGTGCAGAAGTGCGACCAAACAGGTGCTTGCTTTATTGATGTAACGGTTTAAAATTTATGAAGGGAGGGACCTCCTACTTAAAATTTGAGGATTCTTGTTCCTCATTCTTATGGTGGAGTGTAAGTGAATTTCTGCGCAAAGCATTGCAATGCTGTCCGTATCTCCAAAATTAGATTTTCAGTCGGTTTAGGTGCCTACCTACCTACCTACCACTTGTAACTTTCGATGAGTTTACTGTTTCATTGAAATGATTCATGTTTATCTGGATTTTGTCATTGTGCATGCAGTTGGATCTGCATAATGGGCTATTTTATTCGCAGAAGTGTTCATTTGGAATTTTGTTGTGAGTCTTGAAAATTGAGGCATATGGGGTTAGGCAGAAAAGTGTCTGCTTTGGTTGGAAATACGTGGGTTTCTCTGTTTTCTTTTTCATTTTGGTGACTCCTGTGATCACATACCTATCTTTTTAATTGTGAGAGAATCCAAATTCCCTCTTCAGAAATTTGCAGCAAAGAAAACTGATTGCGGGGCTGAGATGAGATTCTTGGCTGGGTTTACGCAGCTGTGTTCTATTTTTAACCAGATCTATTCTTGGGATTTCGGTCACACATCTGCCCCTTGTTGATGGTCTCTTAAGTTTAGGCTGGGCATTTTATGATAATTTCTTTTTCCACAGGTAACCTGACTGCTGCACGGACATAAGCATTTTGGAAAATCTTCACATCTCTCACATATTGTCTATTGACTCATGCCCAATAGCTTCCAATATCTCATCACTGCCTGGACTGTCTACAAAGTTCATCCAAGGTGAGAAAAAGACAGATGTTATCTCTGGAGAAGGTTGGCCAACCCATGGTTGTTCGATTTTCAGTTCAGAATACGAACCCAGCACCTCGCGCGGCTGCGGCTCGGTTTGTGACGTCATTGGGTTGTAGAAACGCGAAAGCAGGCATCAGGAAGAAGAGAATGGCCACTCGCTCGCACCCATAAAAAGAAAAATTTCTCTTGAACAAACTGATGGATTTTGATAAAACTTATTGTGTTGGAAAGCTGATAAATTCAGTAGGCAATTATTTTCGTCATTTCTTGTGAACCCAAGCTTTTCGCTGGTTAACCCCAAAATCGCAATGGAAACGAAAGTATCTTTTGAAAAAAAAGATATGCGATCAAATTTCGGGTTCCTCTTTTATTTTCAAGAATTCTGCCATTTTTTCTGCTGCAACCTCCCTTTGACCTGTGGAAGAGTTTTAGAGGAAGCTTTCAGCTTTCTTTGGACACCAAAATTATTGGACACCAAACATTTTAATTTGTTGCGAACGATGTGAACTATGTCAAACTTGAAATTTGTAATCATGATCACCCATTTCCCAGCACTGGGCGGAAAGTAAAAATCCCTTTTGGTCAGACCAACCTCCAACATTGTTGAGGGCAAGAAAAAGGGCAATCAACCTGGCATCACTCTTGCGTCGAGCCAGGGAAACCCATCCTAATTCGGCAATAATAGCTGATATTGCATGCTAGATATTGCGTGACTGCTGCTGGCAGTGTTTACTGCTTGTTAGCATTTTATCCTGTGGACTGGGCCATTTTTGAGCATGTTGGACAAGAAAAATTATTAGACCTCCTCGTTTGCATGAAATTTCTGAAAATTTGACAGGACACAATGTTTCATTCTTCAATGAGAATTTTGGTTACTGGTGTACCTCCACAAGAACCTCTGAAATTGGCCTGCTGGAAGCACAATTTTGTAATTTTACAGCTGAGTATGATTGAGCAAAATTGGCAAGCGTCCTGTATTTTCATTCAATATCTGCATTTTCATGATTCATCTTTTTTTTTAGTTACTGACACAGCCAAAGAGGATCTGCTGTCTTCGTTTGAAAACACATTCGATTTTATACATGTCGGTCAAGAAAAAGGAGCTGTTATTGTTCATTGGTTAGAATTTGATATCTATCTCGTCCATTTTTGTCTCATTCTAGTTTTTGAAGGACTTTTGATGTTTCTCTTCTTGACGAGACTGAGATCATAACTGATTGGTCTAGTGTATGGTGGTGCTGACCGTCTGGTGGGTCCATCTACAGTGATATCACTGAAACAGACTTAACTCTTGTTTGCTAAAGTTATTGCATGGTGAATAACTATTCCAGCTGATGTTTGCAACAATATTTTGATGGAAGATTCTTCTTGAATTCATGATAAGAAACACAATGTCAGTGAACATTTTTGTCAGGGGCCTGGTAGGCTTTTGTTGGTCCCATTTGGAATTTTTGTTGTTTTTTATGATGTTGGTGCCTCTTTGGCTAATTGATTTAGGCCAAGGCCAACACCTTGACCTTGATGGAGACCTGTCGTGCTAACCTGCAGGCAATTTCAGTTAATTTGGTAGAACATGTTGTTTTCTTGATTTTCATTTGATAATGTGGACAGCTTTGAAATGCATTGTACGATAATCAACACACAGAGAGAAAGCATAACAGCCAGAATATGTAACAAGGTGTCTGTGCTGATGAATGCTATTTTTGAAATGATTGGAACATGGTCTTCCAGTGCTGTGGAGGAGACCAAGCACTTCGATATGGAGACCAGGCGAAGTCTGATTTAGGTCTTTGGCGAATTGCATTTTTAGCAGAGGTCTTTTCACTCGAGTCATAGGGAATGTGGAACCATTGCGACAGAATTTTAGTCAAGCTGCATTGAGGAAAAGGGCTATGCCCAATGGAGAGAACCACAATGGTTCTATGTTGCTGTGTTGCCTTTGTATTGTTTCTGGATATCTCAAGGATATCATAAGATAGGTCAGGATCATGAGGGGAGTGAATAATTTAACACCGGAAGATAAATGACATGGGCCGTTTCGTCGAAGTTGTTCTGCCATTAATAAGGCGACATCAAAAACTTGGTGTTATGAGCCAAAAATGATGAGCGCACTCGGCAATAATAAAATTTGTAGTTGGTACCTAACCTTACTTTGAGATGGTTACAATAATGTCACTTTGCCTTTTTGTTTTTGCAGCTATTTTGGAATGTCCAGGAGTGCCACTGTTGTCCTCGCATATTTAATGAAGAAATACAAATTGTCTTTGGAAGCTGCAATGGCAAGGTTTGTTTAGAAAATAATTATTATTGAAAAAGGGGGGGGGGCACCCAAAATTGACTGATTTCTCAGGTTTTTGTCTTGTTGCTGCCTCCCATTTCAGATCTGCTTTCTGTAATGGCCTATCTCTTACCGTTTGTTCAGAATGTGACCAAACATGATAAGAGACATGTGTGAACAGGGTTGGGCAAACGTACAAAACCTTCATGGGTATCGTTTGAAAGCTTGCGGTAGGTAAGAGCTATGCGACGAGATGCACGCGGAAGAGCAAAACTTTCATCATTCTGCACAGACACAGGCAAATATTATGCATGCACATGGTTTGTTTCTTCAAGAAAGATGTTTTCATTTGGCAGCGATACTTACTCACTTCTCCAACATTTATTGCCTTGTGGTTGGTTCAGTAGTGAGTTGAGAGTTGAGGCAGAGTTGGATTAGCTATCCCTGACAATCCTGTCATGATTCATGTTTGGTTTCACATACCTGAAGGCTGCCCAAAGCGGCCACCCTCTCGGCTGTTTTTGCCACAAAGGCATAATTAAGAATAATTCTTTGTCCATTCCATAATTATTCCTCAGTTGGAATTACTTATTCCTCACATGGAATGTAGATAAAATAATCCATTAATTTGGAAATCAGTACTTGCACACTTTCTCAATCAGATAGGCTTTCTGACACAGCAAAATAATTTATTTGCTATTTGTCTTTTCTGACACAGCAAAATAATTTATTTGCTATTTGTCTTTCTTATTGTCGGCTTCTGGACACTCCTGAACCATGCCGAAGCCCAACTACAGATGACACATTACATGATAATATGGTTAAGAACCTTGCACGAAAAGTGTGGTAATCACTGAGTTTGTGAAAAACCAGACTCTAAAATAGCACAAAAAAGTAAGATATCAGAAAAGTAAAAATGGTGCACACAAATTCTAAAATAATAAACGCATAGTATTTTGCAACAAGTGAAAGGAATGGCAAATGATCGACTAGGGGCTGCATTGAAACTGCTAACACGAATGATTGTGATGTCTCGATGCAGAAATTTTAAAATTTATTTTGAGTTGGCTGAGAAGATGCAAAACAAATAAAATGCAAAAAGGCAAGAGAAAATTAAAAACAATCTTTCCTGAAATTTAAATTTTCTGAACAGTTAATGGAATGGAAGATGGTTATAGGTTATCTTTCATGTCTTGGAGTCATTATCTAAGGTAATTTTTGCAAGATGGAAAACTTTGCAAATCACCTGCGTCGTGACTGGGTTCCGGTCAGCCACTCACAGTTCGTGAAGTGTCATTTTATGACACAGTAATTCCCTGCCATTTACTGATGTTTGGTGAGAAATTGGCTGAGTATGAAGTTCCCATAGTTATTGAAAAATGCCAAAAAGTCATTTCTTGAAGCAAAAATCTTTAGGCAAAAACCTTTCGATGAGGCTCAACAAATACCATCCATGCACCGTTGGCTCCTCTCCGACTAGTGCATCACTGAGTTGTCATCTTTCAACCATTGTGCTCTATTCTATTCTTACATCACGGTAAAATCCTCTCCAAATGGAACTGCCTTTCGCCAGCCGGACAGTTTGTGATAGACCCATTTTTATGCGGGCTGCGAACTTTCAGCTTAAAACTAAAAATGGCTTTTAGATTTCAGTGGATAGGACTCTGTCCTCACTTGCCACATGAATAGGCACATTACCTACTTTCACTGTAAACTGCTGACTCCAGTCAAGCACAAGATGGGTGGTCTGGGCATGCCTCACCTTCGTGTATTTTTGATCACTTAATTCATTTTGCATATTCCATGAGAATTTACGGCATGAAAAAATTTATTGGTTGCCAGTGATTGCTGTTCCTTGTTTTCTAGTCAGAGACTTCAGCTGCAGTTTTGGCTGCAGCAAGTTAGACACTCTTCATTCAGGCAACAGCGATCACAACTTCCATTTTTTATAAACAACTGGTCAGAGATTCTCCCAGTCTCAAAATAAGCCATCATGTTGACATATTGTCATTAAAAGGGAGGGATATAAGGAAGGTATTTGCCATTTTGCAGTTTGCCCCCTTTATGCAAATCATACATTTCACCTTCCGCTGTGCTACGGGTTCTGTAGGCTGACACATGATGAAAAAGTGGAGTTTCTCTCATCCAATTTTGAGGCTTTGTCACTTTTTGCTAAATTTGAGGCGAAAAAAGATTTAGACTATATGCTGAGTTGCCAGCTCATGTATTTTTACCAGGGCACCCATGCAAAGTTCCCTTTCAATTTACGAGCAGGTGGTGGGTTGGACTCATTTTGTAAACAACTAAGATTTATTCATGAGTTGACTGCAAGTTTCAGAACCATTCCACATGAGTTGATTGTGTACCTATGTGTTCCTAGTTTTTCAGTTCTTTCTCTGCAATTATAATTCTAGGGTCAAAGAGAAGAGGAAGTGTGTTTTTCCAAATCCGGGGTTCATGGCACAGCTGAAGCTATATCAGAACATGGGTTTCAGGATCGACAATTCAAACCTCCAGTTTAGAATGTTCAGGTTGCAAATGGCAGCTGACAGAGTCAAAAAAGGTATGTCAAAGGTCATTTCGAATTCGAAATCAGAAAAATATTCAGCCAATTGAGCTGTGATTTTATGGAACTTAAGTCATGACTTTGACTGTTTTGAGACTCTTATACCGTGTTTACATCTGAATTTTTAATGATCATTAAAAGGAAGCTCATTAATCGAAACGGTCGATTAATGATAATTTATTTTGACCCGTTTACATTTGCATTTTCGCCAAACATCATTAAAAAAGACTGCGGATTGCGCTTGCTGTTCCCTTTGAAAATTTCATCGCCGGAAACAGCAGCACTGAAATATGAGCGTTCTTTTAGAACAGAATTACCAGATTGGGGGTGTAGCTCAGTGGTAGAGCATTCGACTGCAGACCAAGAGGACCCGGGTTCAATACGCAGTCACTCCACAAAATTTTCAGATTCCATGAAAATGTTGTTTCATTTTTGGTTGGTGTTCGAAGCTGTTCCGTCTTTTTCTTTTCTGGAATGTGGTGTCCTTGAATGGCCAGCAACATTTCTGCAGCATGATTTGTCGAATTTGCGCCTCTGTATACGTTTTAAAGTGCTCCAGCGACCCCAAAACCACGAAACGTTTTGAACGTCATTAAAATAAATTATGTTCGGAACATAATTAAAATAAATGATCTTCCTGATGACGTTCCCTAATTTTGGGCGTTCACATCTAAAATTAATGACAAAAACTGAAAATTAAATTATGTTCCGGAACGTCATTAATCGAAAAAATTGGAAAAAAGCGTTTACACTTGCGATTTTGATGATCATTAACTTTTTAATGATCATTAAAAAACAGATGTAAACAGGGTATTAGGTTTTCAGAATGTCTTTTCAGCATTTGGGTCAATTTTGTTCCGACCTGCTATATGATTCAAATTTCAGTATTAATTTACACCTGTTTGATCAAAATTTCCTGCTTTACTGGAGCAATTAAACTGTTCACGTGAGATCTTGCTGCGTCTTTGCAGATAATTCAGATGAAATTGAATTGAGCATGATATTCATGGTAGGAATTGGTTTCCGCTCAAATTGTTTCATTTCAGCTATGCCTCCAGATATTTCGATTTTGCCCAATCATGCAGGATAGATTGCTGGACAACCAGCTAGCTAACTGACAACCTGACCAGGTACATCAGAGCATTTGGCAGATCAAAAAGAGGTAAAGAATTAACCGAAGCCATGCAATCAAGGAACCAGCTGAGACGACTGAGTGATGTAACAAACAGTTCATGCAATTTTTGAATAATAAAAGGCCACAAACCAGAATTAACCGAAGCCATGCAATCAAGGAACAAGCTGAGACGACTGAGTGATGTCACAAACAGTTCATGCAATTTTTGAATAAAAGGCCACAAACCAGTTCCAAAACAGCTATCGAACCAACCACACCGACTGCCTGACAAACTGAATGGCAATGAATGACTCGAAAGTTGACAAACTGAATGGCAATTAATGACTCAAAGTTGACAAACTGAATGGCAATTAATGACTCAAAGTTGACAAACTGAATTGCAATTAACGACTCAAAGTTGACAAACTGAATGGCAATTAATGACTCAAAGTTGACAAACTGAATGGCAATGAATGACTCAAAGTAGACAAACTGAATGGCAATGAATGACTCAAAGTTGACAAACTGAATGATAGTGAATGGCTCGAAAGTCGATGAGTATTCTTTCATGTGATTTGTGATAATAACCTGGATGTAAATGTTTTATCATTTTCAGCAAAAGTTCTCCCGCATGGCTATATGGATGTGATCAAGCCTGATCCTGGCCTAGCATCAGTTCGTCCAGAACCTGTTTGTTATCGGTGCTTCCGGTGCAGGTAAAGTTTGAGAGAGGGATGGAGTAATGTGTTTTTCTCTATGCCAATTTGGTTTCAATCCTTTGGCAAAAGTTGGTTCCGGAGGTGGTGCAGTTGATCACACAAAAAAGAAGAAATGTCGGAGAAATACACTCACGTGAAAAATGTGCTGCAAAACTTAAAGATCCTCTTTTAAGAGTGAGGTACTAAAAACCTTACACTGAAAAAAAGTTACCTGGTTCAAGGCCATTGTACAATACATCGTCAGTAAATATTTCGATCCTACAAAACTCCAGAAACGTCGTCAGTTAATGTTGACATCGATCCAACAATGGCCTTGAACCAGGTAGCTATTTGCAGTGTTTGTGAAACGGATCGTGGCACCAGACACAATTTATAAAAACCTTACACCTCTATCTGGAAAATCTAGCTTATGTTGGGTCATCCCTTTTCTTTGACGACCTTTTGGGGAAACTTTAGTGGGATTTCTAAATTGCTGCGATTATTTTCAGGCGAGTTGTTGCAGCCGCTTCAAATGTTCTTCCACACTCACCTCAAGAGATGCCACTTTGGTTCGACTCCAAATGGAGCAGGCATCATTCGGTAGATAAGAACAGACAGTTGGATAAAAGTGCCGAAGAGAACAACTTGGGCGAAATTGAACACCTGAGAGATCATCAAGAGTCAGTTTGCACTCGGGTTGTGTTCATCGAACCACTTGCCTGGATGAGCAAGACAATCATTAACAATTTGCAAGGGAAGCTCAACTGTCCGAAATGCTACTCCAAGTTGGGATCATTTAGTTGGGTTATGGGTATGTTTTCGAGACATATCACCTGACTGTTACTTTTTATCGATTTCCTTTCTGCAGGATGTTCCGAAAGTGAACTCGCACAAAATACCTTCATAAGTGCTATTTTCTTTGGAAAATCACGTGCAGCATCGGGTTTTTACATAGCCAGGCGACTGGAGTTGGTGGCCGCCGTGACTGAGGCACCAGAGTTTGGGATTTTGTGTGGCCCCTATTGCGTTAAAAGGTGATCATGTATAGATGCTGCACAAAAGTCTGCCTGATTTGCTTTGCATTTGAGAGTTGGTGCTCATCCTTGCAGCTTTGATGGTGGGGCTTTGTGTTTTTTTTTCAAAGTTGCAATGGAAGATACTGTGAGTATTGATGGAGCACACAGTAACGGTTATGAATTTGCCCTGGACCTTTCATGCTTACCAACCGTAATGCTGCAAATCTTTGAAGTTACAAAAACTTGGGTGAGACTGTAGAAGTGCAGAGTTTCAATTTCATTCATTCAATCTCGATCAATTTGGTAGTATTTACAGGCTAACTCTTTTTCGTCAGATTGTAAATTCTCGGAACAATTGACATGCTCTCATATATCGGAGCTCAGTAGGTTCCAAAGTGTCGTTCATTGATGGAAATGAAAATGGCTGTTAACAAAAAAGACATTCTGCTTCCCTATTTTTAAGCAGCATATGCAAGTTTACCTTTGTTGTGCATATGGATGAAACATTTACTAGCATTGCCATTTTTCTCAGAAATTTACAGCTGTGAAGGTTTCCTTCCCCGATGAGATAACTCAGCAAAATATCTGTAGCAACTCCTGCCTGAGAGGGATTATTACGATCGGTTTAATTAAAAGATATCCATTAAAATTCAAGGATTTTTGCATTAGAATTTATTGTGTTGCATTTCAAGCTAAGCAAATATCACGGTAACTTCGTGCTTGGCAAGCAGCATGACTTTTTTCTGACACCCCTTGCTTTTTCTTCACCCCTCGTACTTCAACCCTGTCTTATTTATTTTGAAATACCAGTGTATTTCATGTCAAAAAATCTTTCATTTTTTGTTTTCAGGTTGCCTGTGTCCATGTGGCGCAAAGATAGCTCCATCATTTTATTTAGTCCCATCTCGAGTTGATCGCGGGAACATGGTCCAGAATCTTCAAGCAACAATTTAGGCTGCTTGTTGGCTTTTTTTTCTGGGATTTCTGCGACCACCTTTGTCTGGTCCCACCTTGTCCCAGAGCATTGACCATCGTTGGTATTACATTGCCAAACTTTGTTTAAAAAGACTGTTAACTTGTGAGATAATTGCTATCGATCTCATTTAAGTAACTTGTCAAGTGGGCAGATTTCTAAAATTTTGCTTTTTCAGATCATGTGTGCCGTTTCCATCCCTTTGTCATTGTTTCGAGCCTTAACAGCATCCTTTCATCATAAAAATATATTGGACAGCCATGTTTCTCTTCTCTCAAAAATTTTATCACTTACAGGGGGTTGGATTTTCGCTAACAGGTGCTTGGATTTTACTTACATTTATTACTCTGTATTACAAGTGTTAGTTTTATCACTTATAAAGGGTGTTTCAGAAATAGGTGCAGTTTTGGTGTATCTAAATGAAAACTTGTTGGATTTTGTCCTTGGTCTGAAAACAAAGCTCTGTTCTTTACCTATTAAAAGAACTTAGAAGGGTTTTTCTCTGATCGCCATGACTCGAATGATTACTATTGAAGTGGAGATCTGTTTGACACACGGCAAAATCATGGTGTAGCACAGGACATTGCGAAAAATCTTCCTCTCTTTCAAAGATTTTCAAAGGTCAGGGTCACAGGCATCAGAAGTTTGCAAGAGGTTGGAATCAGGAGCAAGGACAATAATTATTCTTGTATAGTCAATTTCCAACTAAATGGGGCACTTTAACGAAAGTTTTGGGGACTGCAATCGATCATCAAAAGTGTAGAATACCCCACCACATAGAACGATTACAGAAGTTTCACAGAATTTGCAAAGGTTGCACAAAACAACCCTTGCACATCGGCCACAATAATTCTGCTTCTGGAACAGCCTTCTAATTTTTCTTCGCAGTGGTCGATTTTTGAGATATTACTAATTTGCCAAGTAATTTAACATGGCAAATTATCAACATTAAACCCGGGTAGAAGCGCTCCGGAAAAGCGCAAATCCGTGGGTTGTGTGTATAATTATCTCCATTTACTTCAGTGCGATACCTGCAACCTCGGATTAACGCTATTCCGAAGCACTTTTCCCCCGGGGTAATACTTTACAGAAATCCAGGTCGTCATACTGTTATCCAATATGTTCAGATAGCAATGTGTTTACTGGCCTGTTGAACTGCATTTTATCTGCACTTTCTTATTTGAGAAAAACCCGCATAGCTACGATTGATAGATGCTTCAATACCCCATTTGCTGGCTCAAATACAACATCTCTCCACCCCAAAGCATACGACTTTGTTCTCCACTTTACGAGATTTCAAGTAGCCTATTAGACCTAATAAAATTATTTTAACTTCTTAATTAAATAATCATCTGGGTATAAAAATTTCAGGCAATGAAAGAAAGCACATGCTTATCGTCGAAACATCTTTCTTCGAGATTTGGCTATTTTCCAAACTTCTTAGTACCATTTAGCAATTTTATTTAAGTAGACTATTCTGTAAATCGTTTGGCAATAGAATTGTGTGTTGGTTCAACAATATGATCTCAAGGATTGAACAGCAAATCAGTGCATCTATCCTATTCCTTTTTGCATCTTTATCTCTGTATCTCTGAGAGAGGAATTTTACCATGCTCATTGATTGGTCCCATGCAACAATTGTGTTCATACCCACTCAGGGTTTTCATAGAGGCAAAGGAGAGAATTGAACGCAAAGGACCAGCTGAAGGCTTCCATCATGTATTGTGGACTTGTTTTTACATTTTTTGAATCTTTGGATGTAGAACCTTCGGATGGTCTGGCGTCTGGCTGACTTTCACACTTTCAATTTGTCTTTTGAGATAGGGAATGGCATGCCCAACTGGATGTTGGTGTGCAGTCACAGAAACAATAATCAGGGTTCCCACAGTCAGGGAAAGTCAGGCGAGGTCAGGGAAATGAATCAAAGGTCAGGGAAATGTCCAAAAATATGCGAAAAGTCAGGGAAAATTGCAAAGGTTCATATGGATCATCAGGATCCCGTGAGCCTGAGAATGATCTAAAAATGAAATTTTGAGGCCAAAATGAACACTTAAATTTGTAAATTTCTTCCTGCCTCAGACACCGTGACGCCTGCAGTGGGCTTTGAAGCAACACTTAATTTTGGTATTTTGGAAGCTACATTTTCCTTCCATTTGGTCAGGAAATGGCTCGGCAAAGGTCAGGGAAAGTCAGGGAAATGGGTTGACAAATGTCAGGGAAAGTCAGGGAAATGAAAACTCAAAAAGTTGTGGGAACCCTGAATAATGTATCCATAAGTGGAGCCACACATTTCTGGATTGTGGGTGTATTGTTGGTCTTGTGACAAAATTATTCAAAAATAAAGCAATTGTGCCAACAAACCAACAATGCAGATGTCCATTTCTGGGCACATAATCCATTTGTAGCAATAATGTGCCTATATAAACCAACAGTATAGGCACCAATTTATGGGTACACAATTGTTTGTGTTTCTGTGACTAAACACAACTGTCTGCCCTTAGGCACTTTGGGATGAGTCATGAATAAACAAAACACTTCTTGAATGGGAGGGTTTTTTTAAGGGTGGGCATAATTACCTCTCCATTGGGTGCTGCTCATTCAGTGGCCGTTTTCTGGTTTACCTGACAATGTAGAATTTCCCACATTTCAAGGGAGGGAGCGCCCAAAATTGACTGATTTTTCTGTTTTCTTTTTTATTGCTGTCTCTGATTGCAAAACCATTGCTGATTTCAGATCTGCTGCCAGAATGCGACTATCTCTTACCATTTTGTTCATCATGTGACGGAACGTTAGAGAGACACATGAGAGCAAGGCAAAATTCCTAACCTTGACTTTGTTTCTTCGTTTTGGTATTTGCATGACGTTGAAATGAAATATCAAAAAATCGCTTGAATCTGTCAAGAAATGTTGATTTTGGGTGGAATTTTTGAAAAAAGCCTTAATTTTCTGGAAATTCCAGAAATAAAAAAAATAAAAACCTGCAAAAAGAAAGAAAAAAGAACACGGCTTTCAAGTGGGGAAAGAAACATGCACCCTTCCCCATCCAAACCCTTCAATTTTTCCAAAGTGATGTGCAACTATGTTGAATGATTATGGTGGTATAAGCATGGGATAAAAAA